>UELU01100940.1:0-20803 GCA_900490025.1 Megastigmus dorsalis | reverse complement strand
CGTATATACCCACCCTATATACCAGCTGCGCGCGTGTTAGCGTACTATACGCGCAAAATTCGTTAATACTTATATAAAATGGAATTAACGAACGAACGAACGAACGAACGAACGAATTACAGCGAGCGCGCGCGTATATGGCATTTAAATGTAGATCCGATCGACATCATTGAATTATCGAGATTTATATATATAGGCGCGCGAGGGCTGGGCGCGCTCTGCTGTTGTTTTCCGGATAAAATTAAAGCCCTTCCTCCCCTCCCTCCCTCCTCCCACCCCCGCTTACCTCTCCGCTGTCACTACGTTGTTATTTAACGATCGTTTAGTGAGAATCGTATGAAATTTGGTTCCCTATAGTGTAACTGTTGCGTAATATACTTTTCGAAGAAATTCCAACTGAACAGAAATCGCATTTTGAGAATATATGCGGATGAAGTTTACAATTTTGTATGTAAACTAATTTTTTCAGGTAAATATGCAATAATGTAATCTTTTGGTTCTTTACATTAAGAATATCGTTAATTATTTCGTGAAATATTTTTAATTACCCTTCAGAGTAATCTCAAAATCGTCAAAAATGCACTTTTTTTTTTGTAAAAGTGGATGCGAAATACATAGCTGTAAACGCGATCGTGTTACTAAATAAGAATCGCAAGTAGAATTTCGCCTTTCTTAAAGTTATATCACGGGATTTACAGAATCACTTTTCGGAAGGAGCAACAATAGGGAGTAAAAAAGAAAAAAGGAAAAAATAAAGATAAAGCCCGGGGGAGGGGAAACAAATGATTGCGCTTACAATCAAACGTTCAAACACGGCGGGCTGTAAAATCTGGACTCGCGCGCGTTTTCACGCTCGCATGTGCCGAGTGTCCCCCCATCCGCGCATTTTCGACGCCACGGCCAATATTTGCGCGCAGAACTGTGTATAGCTGCCGCGTGTGCTCGCGCGCGCGCGCGCGACGTTTTTTGTCATACACACCGGCTGTTTCCAGTCGACGCTGAAGCACAAACGACTCCCCTGTCTCTTTTCATACCCGTGCTTTTTTTCGCCTCGCGGACTTTTTGTGTCCATCGCGCGCAGGAATTGAAAGAAGGAATATTCGACGAATTCCAACAAAAATTGTATATACGCGCATTCGGCCGAGCGACACAGTTACGCTCCTGTATTCCCCTTGTGCCGATTAGTTATACACTGATCTATATGTACTATTGTCTCATGAGCTTTTCTAAGCACTTGATTCTTTCATTTGCCCAACTGGAGCGGCAAGAAATCCTTGCTGTGCCCAATGTTTTATATTCTATCAACGCCTACTCGAGCGAACAAAATCGAATACTTTACACTCTTAATTTGCAAAAGTGACATTTCACTACCAAATATCAGTGCAAAATCAGTGTATGTACACGAATTTTCGGACAGTGATCTAGTTTGCGCTATTTCAAATTAAGAGAGTGGAATTCGTAAAATCTTGTCATTTCTCCAATTTGTACCTATTATTTTAACTCACTCTGATAATAAAATTATTTACTCAAAAGATGCGTTGAGCATCGTACACTGCTAAAAAGGTTTTCGAAAAAATGTTATTTTTCTTTGCTTTATCTGTCAGCTTTTTATGTCGGATAGCGAGTAGAGCTTAGCGAGAGCTCGAAGAAAACACGTGGAGAAAAACAGAAGAAAACGTAATATAAGAGGTGAGAAAAAGAAAGGTGAAGGAATAAGGGTACGTCGTAGGGTGTCGAAGTAACCGAATTATCCTCGTGTCCGCTCGACTTATCCTGACGAATTGGGTTAGTTGAAGACAGGCCTTAGGAAGTGAATAAGGGAAAGGTGTTGCAATAGACTGGGCGCAAAAATAGTGCGAAAGTAAACATGTTATCACGAAAATTGCTATAAAGCTTTTCACGTCTAATCTATAAAGTTCCCGCTATCTGTCTTTAATTTTAGCTATAATTGAGTAGTCCACTTAAATAATAAAAATACTTTATTTTAGTACGGTTATTTTCGATAAGGCACATGAATGACTTTTTTTATTACGTACAAGTTATAGGTGGTACCTGAATTATGTAAGTGGCCCTGATAAAGACTACATATATGTGTATAGTTAAATTGCGGTAATTTTTATTATAAACTTTTCTCTCCGTTTTTATAGCGCATTCAGGTAAGATAAAAATATTATTGCTAATATAGTTAAATTTAAACATGTTGAATTATAATCACAATATTGTTATTGCTATAAACAATGACCTACATGCATAACGTTGATGCGAAAAGACCAATTGCCAAATTCATGCAAGGATAAATAAGATTGCAAACGTCATAAAAAATTATCGCACTTCGCATCTTTTATTGTATAAAAGTTCAAAAAACATAAATACCTATCGTGTAATAATAATTGAAATATTTATTTAACAATCTCCGCGTTCATCGCGCGCTCAACAAATTACAACGGATTCATCGAATTGTCGGGTCCGATCAGCATCGCATCGGGTCCATCTTTATCGCTTGCCATAGATCTCGACGATGAAGTTGATGCCGTGGCTCCTCTGGCTCTTGAACTTGATGGTGACGAAGGTCTTGTCGGGTCCACCGTTGACGAGGGTCGCGTAGGCACCGGTGCCGTCGTGCGCCTGATCCAACACCTGGACTTGGGTGATCTTGGATAGGCCATCGCCCGTCAATGTCTTTGTCTCCTTGACGATGCTCAGCCAAAAGTAGCTGCGCTGGACGACCAAACGTTGGAGCAAGTGGTCACCCCAGACTCGGCTGCCGATCACCAGGTGATGGGAGTTCTCGGTCGAGTTCCCGGCGCTGCAAGAGCTTATCAGGCCTAGGGCCAGGCAGCCCACCAACAGGGACACTGAAACTCTGCTTGACGACATTTTTTAACTGCAAAGAGACATTTATTATTATATAGGTTTCGAGGTGCGTGGTACGTGGTACGTTGATCGAGCTTCTTGAATTTGAAGTTATACATTGCAGTGTTTTTCTAGGCAATACGATAATTACACGTTGAAACTTGAATTTATGTATTTATTGTCACAGATTAAGAAAATGATATTTTTCTTAACATTTTCCTTATAGCTGTATAAGAGGAAACTTTTACTCTCATGTGTTTTAATATCGAATCGCTGTCACGGTGCGGATGAAAATCTTTTAATTAAAAAGATATTCTTTTAAATATTTCAAGTATTTCTTATTAAGTTTAATAAATGGTACCATTTTTTAAAATATTCACACATTTATAATTAATATAACACACGTTATTATGAAGGTGAAAGATGTATGGTACATAAACTTATTTCAAAGTTTTACACGAAAAAAAAAGTTCGTTATAGCAACCAACATATGTTGGTTGGCAAAGTCTATGTATATATCTTAAATTAATTTCTTCTCCTTTATAATTGAAACTTTTTACATAGATCACAGATATAAGGTCAAACTAACGCAATTCATCACATTTTATTTATCAGGATAGGTTATTGCAACAATTATAACAATAAACGATTGTATATGCTTAACATTTAACGCACATATGATGGTTGCATTTATTAATAAGTTGAGATCGTTACATAGAAAGACTGTTTTTTTCCATATACAGTTTCACCAAAACTCAATGAAAATAATAAATGATCAACGCTTATAAGAACTGAAAAAAAAACTGACTTACGTGCTGTATAGTATAATATTCCTCTTCGATCAATTGAATTATTCGATTCACCGTTATGGGCTCACCAAAGCAAACTGTCACACCTGATAAGCAGGTACTCGTTTTAATAAGCGTTCTGGGCTATGAAGCCGACATACGCACAGAAAATTCCGTCGCTGAGAAAAGAGAGTGGGAGAGACTTGGCGAGTTTACGCAGTATACATTCGAACGAGCAAATTTCCCTACAAACCGGGGTTTTTGCTGCATGTGACGTTTCTGGCCATGAGTCATTCACTAACACTAAATTAGTATACTCCTAATGTAGACATAAAGCGCTGCTGTTGAATGAAAATGCCAGTATATCTTACAATACCGACAGACTTTCTTATCAGGAATTTCGACTTACAATTGGCTGAGCAATTATTTATTCATACAAAAATGAAGGTTTCCAAGAAGGCGGCTATTCGAGACTCGATTAAATTGAGTCGCTGATAGATGTGTATTAAAAATATCATCGATGAAGCAAGTGCTAAAAATACCGAATATTACGACTGCGCGTATGGTCGCGATGACTTAATTTTGTGAATTTGTATGCCGAGAGGAAAAACAATAAAACATTCATTAATGCGATCACATGTTGTTCATTATTCCTTTAAAATGCAATTGCAACTTGCGCACACACCAGCTATGAATCGTCGAATTTACACACCGCGTGTATACAATCTTTTAATATTCGAGCGAGTCCCAATTAGGATTTTGCAGCAAAATTACAGGCGAGCAGCACTTTATTATTCGGAAAAACAATGCAGTTGGCCGACAAGCAAACTTTCGAAGCCCCGGAGCATATATACGGAGGCGAAATTTTACCATCCCAACAACAGCGGCTGGATATTCAATGAATTTGTATGAAAATCATTATTATATATATATAAATTTTCGATTTTGATACGCGGCCACTTGGCGTCGCACACGGGGATCGTAAAATTTCATCAAAAGTGAAATTGAAGCGAAAGCGTTCGAGCTTCTCAATGGGGTGGGAGGCGTTGCACCGTCGGTGGTGGCGGCAACGTCGATGCGAGCCGCAATTTACTAATTGTTTTTCAATTCGCGACAATCGATGGCTCCCGGCACTATTCAGCCGTCGGCAATTTGTTTTAAGCTATACGCGAACGGGGCGCGCTTGCATGCAGCGCGGAAATTCCCGAACTGCGGTCGGCTCGGCTTCTATTTTTCCAGGGGCTTTTTTTCCTGCACCCACTTATATATAAGCCGACCTGAATAAAAAGCATTTTTCAATTTATAACTGACATTTATTATATCCTGACAATATATTTTCCCAATGAAAGCAACCCATAGCACGAGCGATATACACAATAAGATAATAAAAACCGTTTCAAATCAAATACTTATGGGCTTAAAAGTATAATATAAATGGGAATATCTTTTGCGTCGTCTGTTTAAATAACGTATTCACTTTAATGATTTTCCACATTATAAAAAGGTGTATTTATGCAAACATTTTTTAATATAAATTGTCCATATACTCAACGTTATTCGATTGGATTATTTTATCGCATTTGGCAATGTAAATTACTTATAATGTAAGCGTTATAGTTTATGTATTAATTTCAACAGAACGTAAAGCCATTTGCAAAGATTTTTCTCGCGATGAAAAAATTGGCAGATATAAATCATAATTATACACAGCGTGAAAATACATATAGTTTCAAGCATACATAATAGGTATGTATCCATCATAATGAGCAGTGCAGAATGTATCATTGTCTTATAATCAGCTCCAATAGGTCCATTCAGTAGGTAAGGCAATCATTACGATTTACGATGCCAAGGCTATTAGCGGCCCTTTCGTATAATTATTCAAAGCCGTCAAAAGTGTTTCACACACCTATATATATACAGCCCGAGGCATAATGGCGCAAAACATTGCAGCAGCTCCGCAGTCGCGTAAAAGACACATTTATCGCTGCACACTTTCATCTCCCCGTCCCCTCGGATCCACTTGAATCGCGCAACCAAATCAATTTCAATTATGCCGTCAGCAACAATGCGGCGTGTGTACTATACTCAAAATCCAGAGGCCGAGAGGCACACGATGGTCCCTTCATCAATAACAATATAACCGCGGCCCGCAAAGTATATCCGTTCAACCAACGACTGTCTTAACGAGCGCTTAATCACGCCCGGTCGCGTCTTGCCGCACGCGCGATCATTGATAAAACGCGCGGGAGCTCGTATAATAAACCTGGGGCAGCTCGCGGTATCTCGCGCCTCGGCAGCGGCGGCGGTGGCGGCTTTTACGCGAATTAGGAGCAATTTCCTGCGCCGGTGCCCGTAACCGGGCCGCCTGGCAGATTAGAAAGCCCGCCGAGCGCACTACTGCAGGCGGCGTCTTCCGCGTGGCGTTAAATTATCCTTCGTCAGTTAGCCGCATCAGCAGCGGCGGCTTCGGCGGTGGCGGCGTTAGTCCGAGCCCTGTGTGTGTGTGTGTGTGCGGGGGGCCAACAATGCGGCTAATTCACGGACCTAATGGCTTGCGGCCCCCCATCAGCCTATATATATTCGCTGTATGTATGCGAGTCGGTTGCGGATGTGCTTTCGCGCGTCTCGGCCCATTTATTCGCATTAGCTTCGCTTATAGCGGGCCGCCTTCTGAGGAACTCGACCTGCGCAAGCCCTTTGTGTGTGTGTGTGTGTGTGTATGTGTGAGTGCAGTGCGCCCGATGAAATATACCTCGGGGTTTTCTCTTCAGCCGGTGCGGCAGCACTGCGTTATAGTCGGGGATCGCGAGTGAATCGCGTACCATGAAAAATAGGACTTTTAAGGCTGCGGAGAATGAAATTGTGTCACTAGTGCGGAGATTGCGCGTCGTTTAGCGCCGGTGCGGTTGGCTAGTGCGCGCTTTTGATATTTTGCTAGGACGACACCGCACGAGGCATGCTGCCGATATGCAGGGTTGTGTGTGCTTTTGATTCTAAATGTTTTTTGGTTGGTGGTGGATCCGGACATGTGCGTACTCGATTATTGATCCGAGATCAGATTTTCACTTTTGGTGTCGACGTGTAATGTCATCAGGAACATATATATATATTTAAAAAAATACTTATAACTTTTCGACGATTGTACTTAAATGCTGTAATTAATTAAATTATATTATATATTATTTAGAACCTTGAGAAGGATCATCAGAACTGAGAGATTCTGTTAAATGATCGAAACGTCGCGGTGATTGTAAAATAAAGTGGATTGGGAAGACCATAAGAGTTGTTTAATTAATTAAAAAAAAAACGATATGGCTATTGTGGTAGGGTAATTAATAAGTGACCGCCGAAACGTAAAAGAATGTCAGTTACTGAATTTCTAAATCATTAGAAGATGTTTAATTCTTAAACTACTCAGCCTTTTTTACTTCACTCTAAATGTGTAAAAAAAAACTTCAATTTACACTATATAAATTACTTTTATCACTGCATAAATTAGAGAAAATAAAAATGGAAATAGTAATGATTTTCAACTTATCCTATTAAGCTTATTGATATATTATTACTCGTGAACATTACTTTTATTTCCATTAATCTTATTATCATTTTAACTTATCAATTAGTTCCATTTCTTGCAAGAAGCAGTATTAGTTTATTTACAAATCTCTAGACTGAGGAAAATGAATTTTTTTTAAGATCATTAATATCTAATTCTATAGCAGCCGAGCCCAGTTATCAAAAAGTCATCGAAAACAGTAGGCTATAATAAAGTCTTAAAAGAATTATTGTTCACCGTGGGTTTGAATTTTGTTCCATTGTTAACGATTTAGATCGGAGTATAGAAAGAGCTTACTTGCTCTTTACTGAAAATGTTTGCCATTTTCAATTTGTCATGTACAATTTGACGGTGAAATTTGTGGAAAAGATGGCGAGTCGTGTATACTTTGCAATGACAGAGCAGTTGCCGCTCGGAATGTCATAATATAGAATGTAAATATAATATGCACAAATGTTACACGATAACATGTATCGAGCTGTTTAATTTACCGAAGCAATCTTTTCATGTATACGGCTACATCGATTATCGATAAACAGAGAGCACATCATTTCGCGTATGAATTAATAACTGAAGGCTCCTAATACGATCAGCCTGCACTGTAAATAAATCTCTTAGTCCCCTTTGAAAAGAGATCGATACACACACACACAATATATATATAGGTATATATAGCGCACAGGAAAATTCCCGATTCCGATTATATCACACGTCCATCAAGGGTGATTTTGAAAGTTGGCCGGGCCGCGCCAGGCACGAGCCATCTTCATATAATCCCGGCTAGCTATGAAAATCTGTTAAATTAAATTGATACCGTCCAAGCCGTAAGGGGGACGGGGGTGAGGTGGAGAGAAGGGGAGTATAAAAATTAAATAAGCCCGAATAGCCCTTTAACAAGTTGGAAGACATTTGCTCCGTCGTAAAAAAGTCGAGGTCGTGACGTGGGGCTTTGAGAAGAGAAGCGCCGCGCGCAAAGAAGGAGAGAGGAGAGGAGCTGCTACTGCCGCTGGTGCCGCGGATGGCAAAGGAGCCGGGCCGCCACCGCGATGCAAAGGTCCCGATAATAAATCGCAGGAGCGAAGGAGACGGCAAGAGGAGGAGGCACGGCGGCGGCAGATCGCTGCGGGAGAGAGCTGCTGCCGAGGGTAAGAGGAAAGATGCGCGCGCGATCGATCCTGGGGGTAATGCGGCGCGGGGGTGGAAGGGGCCAGGGGGACGAGGGAGGATAAAATATCAGGAAGAGACGTCGAACCGCGTAAGTTGGCTCGTTTAGGGCTAGCAGGATGGGAGGGATATTAAAAGTAAAGTACGCCGAGCTAACTTATCTCATTAGAACAGCTTGTACAAGCGTGGCTTCGCTTTCTCTCTATCCTTTTCTATCTCCTTAACTTTGTCCCTCTCTCTCGCTCTCTCTCTCTCACTCTCTCTCACTCTCTCTCACTCTCGGTCTCTCGCCCACTCTTTCCTTCCGCACAATCTTCCCAACATGCGTTGTAACTCACAACTTGTAACTTGCGACCTCGCCGAGTCTCGTCTTGATTTACTTCCAAAGATTGGAATCCGCGGCCCGCGCGTCAAGTTTTCCCTTTGTTGTCTCATATTGCTTATAACCAACGCTGTGCGCGGCTTTCCGTTGCCAGATATATGCCAGATTTCGCCTCCACACCGCATTTCAATGATCTATAGATGTGTATACAGAGTGCAGCTGGGAGACCTGATGAAATTCGCTTATATTCTCTGTAAATTTCGATGAACGTTATAAATATATATATATGTGTAGGTTGTACGTGCAAATGAAATTTTAGATTATTAAGAAGGCAGTTGTTATTGACTAGTTCAACGTTCAGATTTTTCGTATCTTGACAAGAAGGGATCGCGCTTTAATCTCATGGGATTAATATATATTTTTGATTTGGGCAATTTGTCAAGCTTTGCCTGAAACACGTAACGTGTACAATATCCGATGCTGACTGCCAACAAACTTCAACTTTTCAAAAAGGAATTTTCTATTAATTCCAAGTTAATCCACACGCATATCATTGCGATCTTGAAATATGTATGTATATATATATATTTTTTTTTTCTTAACAAAATGTACATGGAATTCTTATTCTATAGTATACGTAAAACGATGCTTTCCTCGGCGCATGGATATAAAATCGATCAAACAACAAGTGCCATTTGTCGAGGAGAGATTTTTCAACGCGGCGCGAGATCAGAAATCTGCGTAATTGGAAACCGATATTTGGGCTTATGATAAACAGATCCTTACACGGAATAGATAATCGTCGGGATCGGCGATCGTAAGTGGATCAAGGAGCGAGAGACGAGGATATGGAGTGAGGGTCGCGCCGGTTATCTGCTATACACACAAGCTCCATGCATTATGAATCAGAAATTGCATAAAAATATCCCGTCCGCGCGCACATACATATGAGTACATTATGGGAACAGGTGGCGATATATAGATTCTTCTCTGGATGATTCTAATATTCAGCCAGTCATGATTTATACGCCGATCGTGCGGCGCCATTATTTTTTACTCCACCCGGTAATCAAAAACTCGGGCCTTTCATATTTGGACTTGAACGATTTTTTCCCATGTGCCCCAAAAATTTGATCCTTCTGTAAATGTAACTTTTTCGCACATATCCAGTGTTACTTTTTAATCATTAAATTACAGACTGCAACTGATTGCTTAATAGCTGTAAACTTCGAGAGATATAATTAATGGAAATCTTTGAATACAATACGAAGTACACAAAAACAAAAACAATACATAATACTTTTTTATATTGTAATATCATGATGCAAAATACGAAATAATTACTGTGTTTTTCCAATATAGTTTATAATAGGCATGAACGTGTGCTCTGTCAGTGTACTTTCGAAATTTCCTCAGTCGGAAAAGTCTGCGCCTAAATTTTTCAAATCAATATTTGATAGTTCTTATTCTCTCCATAATGAATGTTCCATTTAAAAGTTGATTTATATGAACGACAAAAATCTATAGAAAAACGAATATTCTTGCATCATTGATTTAAATACCTACTCTCATAGTCATTGCATTTTTATATTCTTGTCATGATCGCTGTGAGCCTTGCTTATTAAAATATACAATATTTCAAGTTCATCGATTGCCAACTGTCTTATTGATTTCACGAATAAAAGTTAAATGCACATTTGATTAATCAGAATGTGATAAAGAGCCAAAAGAATAATCAAATGAGAAGAAACATTTATTTAACAAAATGTCAGAGAAGCTTACAGTCACTACCAAACTTTCTATAAGGGATTAAAAATGGCCAAAGATACACGAGATAAAAGCGGCTTTCATTACCACACCTTCCTTATCCGCGAAATCGCTGTTGCGATCGACGCCAGCCATTGTCTCGCTTAAATTCCCATATAATAGGGAAACGATCGCGTTGGCGGCCGCGTGTAGAGCGAACGCGTCATCAGTCGCGCCATCGGTCGGCCACGTAATCGCGTCGAGCCCGTGTGAGTTTGCAAAAACAACAAAATCGACGAGCTTACATTCTGGCCCCGTATACGTGTGTATGCGCACACATACACATGTACACACAACACACACACACACACACACGCATACACACACACAGACAGGCAGACAATTTTGACTGTTTTCATTCGGGGTGCAGCAACCAAACCCTCTCGCGTATACATATACGCGCCGAGCGGCGGGGATTTGACGAATCCGCTTTTTTTCGCGAACGGCCCGCTAGGCTGCTGTGATTTTAAGAGGATGCTTCAAAGTCGATTAATCGAAAATGACGGGCGAATAAAAAGAGAGAGAGAGAGGGAGAGAGGGGGGGGGGATAGCAAGAGGAGAGCGATGCGAAATTTTTATTGCGATTCCGTCGTTGACGCGTGCTCGTGTGTACGGCCGAGCCGCGATCGATTGGACCGCGAGGGCCATCGAGCTGCCCCGAACGTTTTTTTTTTGCTTTCTTTTTTTTTTTGCTCGATTTTTTAATTTTGTTGTTTCCAGCTTCCCTAATGAAAATGGCATAGAGGCGCGGCGGGTGATGCGTTCACACAGAAAAAGAGGATTCCTTGCGTTTAAGTGCATTAATGGATTGCGACTGAATATGAATTTGGACGATCATTTCAGTAGCTTATATATATGACCGCGAGTTGCTTTCAATCGAAGGCAATATCTGTTGAGAACTATTTTTGATTACTTATAAAGGAAGTTTAATTATCGTGAAGTCTTTGAAGAATTCCTGCATAAAAATAAGCAAATTTTTTTTTCGTTCATGTGTCTGAATGGATGGGTTAAATAATGTTTATTATTTTACGATTTTTTTTGTTTTACGATGAAATAGTATAGATTACGTCACTAGGCAGGAAAAAACTTGGACAGCCTAGAACGCGCATAAATTGAAGGCGAGGGTGGCAAACACGAGTTCTGGGCTGGCCAATTCTTCTTCCGAGTAGCGTATGCTATTTTTTTACCTAGTGAGGTCGAAAATATAACATTCTCGAACGGGTGCGGGTGTCGGAAGAGAAAGTATTACTTTAGGTTACTAGGTAAACAAATAGATTTTTATAAGTTCTCTTTAAAATTTTTAAAATATGAGTCATGCATTTGAAAGAGCTTTTATTTACGTACGTTTTAAGATAATGTATACGTTTTATCATTCTTTTGATATTCACGGAAATGTCGTGTTTTGGTCTATATACTTATTATTTCTTCAAATATAATTACTGGAATTAAATGAATTTTTTTTTGTTTCTGAATAGGAGTTTATATGGACATTATAATTAGTTAAATTTTAAATTCATTATGACGATTATTTATCGAGAAAAATATATACTTATGAAAACATCGTGTTTCTATAGCACTGCATGGCGTAGCGGTTAGAAAAACGAATTAATCTTGATGAAAATTTATGTATAATAAGTATTTTTATACTTCTCGTGATTGTTAGTTCTTTAACTAGTTCAAGTTATAATAAAAGAAATGATTGACGTTTTTATTTTTTCATTTTTCTTTAATTGCTTAAATGTCATAAATAAAATTATTTAATTCAATAATTCAAGTTTTTTGTATTTTCTGGTTCATTCAAAATAAAAGTTACTTAATTAGATTAAATTTTTTTTCATTATTGACTGAAAAAATGTTAATCTATAGTATTTTTTTAAATGTTGTTAGTAACCGATAATTTAAAACATTATTCATTACGATTTATTGCATCCATCTTGTATATATTATTAGAAGTATAAATTTTAAAGTATATACGTAATTATGGCTTAATTTATTTATAAATTATATGAATTACTTAAATATTGGAACAAATTGTTTAAATTTGAGAAAAGGTATGTGCCAATGAATTGACCGCGGTTTTATATCATGTTCTATATTATAACTTATATCGACTACTTTCTTTTAACAAATTAACTTCAAATATTATTATACATATATGAAAAAAACACTAGTCTAAAAAATAATATTGTTATTCATAAACGAAATAATTCTCCTACTTCAAAAACGATAACTACGCAGGTTTCAACGTTATATAAAATTTTGTGCAATTGAATTGGAAGTGTATAAGCCATATTAATATCACCACAATAAAATTACAATTGCAAGGATTTACATTCCTATTATTTAAACCAACAATTTAGTACAATTTCGTCCTGTTATCAAGTATGGCACTTGATAACAGGAGTAAAACTGTTTTCTTTATGTTAGCTATTAGTTTTTTACATTTCTTATTTATTTGCAAAATAAAAAGTGTAGTATAAATTTCGTTCCCCACGTTCCTTATGTAATCGTAAATTAAAACCTTTTTAATAGGACAGTTCGGAGTGGATTGTACTTTTCCACTTTTATTTTAAAATTTCAGACGCAAAACTATATTATTTTAAAACCATTAATTTATTATGTGAAAATGTGACATTAATTTCCGTTGTTTTTACGATAAAATATAAAAACTTTTTGTTTTTCTCGAATAATTTTTTAATACCTCATGTCATCTACACAATTAAAAGCGTTTCACTTTTCCACGAAATAACTTTTCTGAGAGACTCATCCATTAATAATACAATATTTTAATAACTTAAAAATAAATTATTGAAAGAACGTACACACGCTTGAATAAGAAATTCGTCGTGAGGTAACCTTTTTGTGACATGCATTAAGTAGTATGTGCCTTGGCGTAATTCTTCATAAAGACCTTTTGAAGGCCAAAACCGTTCTTTTGAAGCACAGTCGCGGCATTAAAGGACTAACAACAAATTGAATTTAAAATCAAGACTTTCTTGGCCGCAAAATCTCAAGACAGAATATGCCCTAAGGCCGTGAACCTCGAACTTCGGCACGAAAATTAAAGAAGAAAAAAAAGAAAATGCGAAGGGCCGTTAAAATAGAAGGTAGAGGAAAAAATGGTGGAAGCAGAATAGAATCGCGGCGATACCTATACCTGTATATCGAGCTGGGATACTTGGCGTAACTTTATTGCAAAGAAAGGAAAAAGCGCGGCCGCGTGCACTCTAGGAAAAATGGGAGCGAAGGAGCAAGAGAGAGAGTCTTGCCCGGGTGTAGCCGTGGAAAAGGAAGTGGAAAAGTAGAACGGCTGCCCCGAGGGCTTCCAAATTGGTTGGGAATCAATTAAGTGCGGTGGCGTAATCAGTGTATCGGGTCGATCCTCTCTCTCTCTCTCTCCCTCTCCCTCTTTCTCTTCCTTCTCCTCCTGCTCTTCGTCTGCCACGCTATATCCCTTGTCGGCGTTGTCGACGTCGCGGGTCGCGGTCGCCCGTTGTAAGTCGGAAGATTCACGTCCCAATCAACGGGACGCGGGTATTTACGAGCGAAGCCATGACTCCTTTCGCCTCTCAAGGAGCCACTTGGTCCAACCGCTCGATCTAGCGCGCTTATATCGTCTCTTCTCTCTCTCTCTCTCTCTCTCTCTCTTTCTCCCTCTTTCTCTCTCTTATCTCGCCTTTTCCTTTTCGAGCCACTGCCACTTGCTTTTCATTCGGAAAAAATTGTTTAGTTTCTTTCTTTCGCTCCTTTTTAGTTTCGTTATTATTACAGGCTCGAAGTATAATGACTGGGTTTATTCATGCACGAAGCCAGTTTCTTTTGCTTATTGGAACGTGAATTTTAATACGGACTTTTTGAAGTGTACGTATATTGGCTCCCGCGGTTAATTGAAAAGATGTGCGCGATACGCTCGAGACTCGTTCTACATTCTTGTATTATTATACAGAAGAGTACTTCTTTTAGCGTTGATGCGTCTGAAGTTTTTTTTATCATATTCATGAGTTATATACCTGGGCCGTGATACGACTAGTTAGTCTACGATGTAACATGCATTCGGTAGAAATGAATATTCAGGGCTGAAATTTTATAGCGTATTAACTGGTTTCAATAAAAATTGTTTTGAAGCAATAAATTGCTTTTTTATCTATTAAAAAAATTATTTTGCAGAAACAATATTCATTTTTCATTAATGCATAAGTAATTGCATCAATGAAAAATAAGTCTTGCACCAATCTTTGTAAATTTCAGCTTACAAAGGTAGTTTACGGAAGCTAAATTTTGATTCACAAAATTTTTTTTACTTCGAAGGATGGTCTGTCTGCGTCTTTCTGACGAGCCCACCAGACACTACCAGAGCGAAACGCACTTACTAATTCTCATTACATTATATTTTCTCAACATATTTAGGCGAAATTCAAAATTGTACATGATTTTCCCGCCGTTTATTTTGTTTCACAGTGCTCAGTGTAGTCATTGTCTTTGTACATAGCCCGAAACAGAAAGACTGGAAAACATATAATATTAATAATAACTTTTTATTTTAATTGATTCCTAAGACGACCGTCAAATTTTGTGAGTTTGAATTTATTACGTTTTCTCGATTTGCTAAATTTTTATTATTAGTTTTGAATGAAGGAGACTGATATAGAATTGAAGGAATATATAGTTGAAATTTTAATAATATTTTAAAAACGCATTTAAAAATTAAATTATCAGTACTCAATTTATTTATGAATTAATTATATATTTCATATAGATTGGTATATGGTTGAGAAAGCTAAGTATCAATAAATTATCCACGATTTTTTACATCGTTTGAAAAAAGAAAACGAAAAAAAAGTGAAAATTCCGAAACGCGATACATCTGTTCGTAAGAACCCAACATACACAATCGATTCAAAAGAGATTCAGCGCGAGGTTGGTTGCATGTAATTCTTACACGCATCCGCGTTCATCATGTTAATCTCGGCAGTTTTGAAAAGTTTCGAAGGCAGTGAGTAGAAGAAGAAGAAGAAGAAGAAGAAGAAGCAGCAAGAAGAACCAAGAAGAAGAAGCAGCGGCAGCGGCAGCAGCTCGACCACAGCGAGTGTATCCAGAAGCGCGCACGTCGCTGTCGAGAGTCATTTCGATGGGGATCGAGGGAGTGGGTGGCACTAGAGAGAGTGAGAGAGGGCGAGCAGGCAGCTCCTGCATCTGACTGTTTCATATTTAAAGTATATTTTCGCGGGGCGGCGAATCTATTGGCTCGGGGATCCGCTCGTCTCGCGGCGGCTGCAGGGACAAGAGCTGGTCGGCCTCGGTGCTCGGCGCTCCGCTGGAGGCATCATTTCCGGTGACTTCCCCGATGAAGCAACCTGCCAGTCAGAACTTCTTCCGCCGAGCCCTGCTGCTCTTTCCCTTCGGCTTACTTACTCTCTCTCTCTCTCTCTCTCTCTGTCTCACTCTTGCTCGTTCCGGATCGCTCCAAAGCTACTTCGACGTGGTGTGTTGCACAGGGGGTGCCCGCCCATGTTGCTGTGTGCACGCGGCTGGTCCGCTTCTGACTTGTTCCAGTTGTTGTTCTTTCGCTCGGGCTCGTTTGCTCCATTTTTCGTTAAGGGTAAGGGACAGAGACTGAAAGAGAGAGAGAGAGAGAGAGGCATCAAATCTCACATCTTTACGGAGGCTTGCCCCTCCCCCCCTAACGCCATTCCTGAATCGACCTGCTTTTCGCGCGCGCGGCCCGCTCTCGAGTTTCTGCACTCCGCCAGACATTTTCCTTAACTTGTCATGTCTGCTTGTTTATGAGGTTCTTATATACGCGTGGCTCGACAGAAGCCGAGATTGCTCTCGCATTTTTCTGCACGCGCAGCCGAGGCCATCATGGATTAGATGTCGTGCAATGTCACACGGATGTTATAGCTTTTTTTTTACGAAAGAGTTAAATTAAGTGATTGCGATGCGGTTAAACGTTTTCATTGGGGTGTCCTTGTCTATAGGGGTATTTCTCACTAGCTTAGCTGCGATAAATTGAAATGAATTTACTTTAAAGCGTTTGACAAGCACCGTAATTTAAGCTTTTAACCCGACACTTTGCTATAAGCTTATCGATTTTCCGACGACTATTGTTTGTAATTTACAACGGTTTTAAGTAATCGTAATAATTAAATCTCACCATTAGCGCGAAACTTTGAAAAATTGGATTAATTAAGTTCCCGATCTGCGCTGGTAAAAAAAAACCTTTGCGCCGAAACAAAAGTTTTGCGAGTAAATAATTTCAATATTGCTATAGTTCGTCTGCATCGCGGTGAATAATAAAAGCGGATAAAGTTTCTTCATGAAGAGAAAGGCGGCGAGTCGAGATTCGCTCTTTCGAATCCCCGGCAACAGAAGTTTGGAATTCTGCGGGCCGCACACGAGTCAAAGAGTTTGATATATTATTCTATATAATTGCGGAGTGGCGCGGATGTTGTTGGGGGTTACGTCTTTGCTTTTCTGATTGGTCACAGCTGTTGCACAAGAAAGATCTCCACGCGTGTATATATGCGCATTCCGAACTTGCTTATAATAGCTATCGCGTAAAAGTCGACGAGGCTGTTGCGAGCGCTGAAAGTACATCAGGCAGTTTTTTCCGTTCGCTTCTTGATCTCATACCATTACGTATTGATTTACTTAATATGATGAATAAAAACATCAGGCTCTTTATACCGTATTTGAAAGTTTCGGTTTTTGGAATTCCATTATTTTCATGTTTACATCAAATGAAATTATTTTTCTTAAAATTACCTAATAATTTGATTGATTGAATAATTTATCAAAATATTCAATACATTTTCGTATTATCAATAAAATATCTAGAACAGTGAACTTTTTACTTACATACCTAATATTAAAAGCTTCTAGTTTTGTTTATATAATAAAAGTTTTCGGAAGTATATTACACTGTAATTCGTTGAGATCGCCATTGTCTAAAGGAAAACATAATTTTTATTAAGATAAAATTTAAAAAAAATAGGTTAAAAATGATACTATAAGACCTACTTTCTCAATACACTATAATTTACTGACTACATAGAAAAGAAAGAATACTCGATAATTTTTATCTGTATTTTCAGATATATCATTCAATCAAAGCTTATCCTTCTGAATTCAAATATTGCTTCTGTGATTTGCAGAAGCGCAAATTTGAAAAATCATGAAGCAATAAAAGTATAAAATTTGAACGTATATAACTAACTCTTCTATACTGATCCGAATATACGACAATAACATTCGGTATATTAAATTGCGCATTCGCGGTTTAAAAAAAACAAATACGCACACATAACTGGGTAGAGAGGGTCATATGCATCATTGGCGTTGCATGCCAAGCAGCGCAGATTTTAAAAATCGCGTATAATCCGCAAAACTTTCCGCGCATATTCGTCGGCTGAATTGATGTTACTATACATATTTGAGGAACGCTTTTAAATTTAACGAGTTTTTTCTTCGACGAGCTTCGTTACCCGAAGCTCGCGCGCTCGCGAATGCCAATTATATCGTAAGCTCGCAAAGCTCCATCAGAGAGAGAGAGAGAGAGGGAGAGGGAGAGTGAGAGGTGGGCTGGAGGTAGGGATGGGGGAGGTGGAAGAGAATCTGGCCAGCCTCGTCCAATTTGCAGAGGCGCAAGCAAGTTTCGAGTGAGCACCAGGCCAGCATTGGCAAGTTCGAAGGGAATGTCGCGTCTCCTGTACATTTTTCCAGCTGCCAGTCTTGTCTCTCGGTCTCGCTCGGTCTCGGCAAAGGCCTCGCTATACCACAAGATGTATCCGTCGAGTGCTCGCCACCGCCAGTCAGCCCATAGCCACCACACTTGCTTCTTGCGCGGGTACTCGTCTCGAGCATAACGAGAGTGAGCTACCGCCGACGCCATGAGGTCCCCATCATCGGCCTTCGAGTGGTCTGCCTCTGGTAAAAGCCTTCCTTAACCCCCGGGGCTGCTCTACCTCCACCTACCCGGTGACGTACTATTTTCAAGCGCAACAACTTCTAGTGCCAAACTGGACCCCCTTTCCGTTTGTGGTTTTTTTTTAAATTTTTTTTCTGTCATTTTTTTCGAGCAAAAGGGATTTTTGGATTAGCCGGCCTATTCGCGGCTTCCACTACTACCTATTGATAATATTATTTGTTAAATATAAAAATTATTAGGTTGGGTTATTTAGGAATATCCATGATTGCTAAAATCATTTTTAATCTTTATTAAATAATTAATTACAAGTATTGATTGTAATTAATTTACAATTGGAGAAAGGGAAGGTTTCTTGAATAAAGTATCACTAATTGAAGAAAATTCAATGATTAATCTATAGTTTTAACTGTTATACGGAATCTCATTCATACAACAAATAGAATAACAAGAAGTTAATTATTAAAGAGTAGAGATGCATTCTCTCGAAATTATGTAACTTATTATTATAAAAGAAGTATAGTATAGATTTCCTATGTCGATATATTACTGATTTGTACCGCACCATTCGATAATCAGTACTTACGCCAGTGGAACGCGCCGATTTTTTCACTAACGTTAATTTTTGTGTTTAATGATGGCCCTAGCAAAATATATTGTCCAATCTACTTACGTATAATTTAGATTAGCTCTTAACAGTCATTAATAAACTGCAAGCTCTGCACGTTTGTAAGCCCTAAAATCATCACTGCATTTTTTGTCCTCGGGGAAATTAACAAAGCCTATTTCACAGGCGCAATCTGATCAAACGCATCGATTATCTCCCTGACTTCTCTCATAATGCGACTCGCACCAAAAAAAAGCCCATCGGCGCCTGGGCGAGAGAGACAATGATCGGCTGACAGCCTATACGAACGATCAGCTAATTAAATCTGTATGCACATATATATATGAGGCAATGCCCCACTCCCTTGGAAGGGAATCCCTCGCCCACACAGTGATCGTGTACCGACAACATTATGCTCTCTTCTGTTCCGGCGAGTGTGTTTGATACACGCAGAAGCCGAGGCTCGGCGATATGCTTTATCCCATTACGAGTGGCTATATACATATATATATACGGGAGTGATGCGCGACATAGGAGGAGAGCAGAGCAGATGAGGGAGAGAGAGGGAGATATTGGCGGGAGCATAGCTGCGCGCGGCATCCGTTGAAAATGGATTTCCGCAATGCAATTTCCCAACTAGGAAATGAAGCGCGTGCGGCTGCGGTGGTCGTAGCGGCGACGACGGTAGCGCGAACGCGTATCAGTCTGAGAGTCAAATAATCAGAAAAAAATCATCCAATTCACTGACAAAACGAGGTCGGCCGTACCCGCTATGGCGCTGGAGAGCGCTTCTTTTTTACCCCTCATGTTTTCTTTGTTACCTATGCGTTATTTCCGCGCGGCTGCTTTTTTTCTTCCTTTCTTTTCTTTTTAAATTTCATTCGAATTTCCCAACGATTCCTGCATTGAAAATTCCATGGATTTGACTTTCAAGCAACATAACGCGGAATAACGTTTAAATATTCATGAGGTCCTCGCACTCTCCCCTACCGAACGCCGCTCGCCTCGTTCTACCCCCTACCTAACAAAGATTCTTTTTTTCTTTCTCTCTCCCTCTCTCTCTCCCATCTACCGTTCCACTCTTGGTTTTTCTCTCTGCGCGCATGTGCATGTGTTATTGTGCGATGTACAAGAGGTCGGCGAATAATCCGATGCAAGAAAATGAAATGTGGAAATCTTCTGACTGGCGGGGGTTCAAAAGCGAACATTCTTTGATGTGACTCGTTCGAGTTGTAGATCGAGGCGTTTTAATACAATTCTCGGGGCGGATGGAAGTGGAGACTTATTTTTCTTCCAGTCGATACGTTTATTCTTGTCTCTGATGCCTGTTGCCCCTGATTTGCGACGTGGAATATTGCTTACTTTGTTCATTCTACTTGCGAGTTTGAACTATTTGAAATGTTTATTGTTAACTTACCGAAGAAAGTTTTTAGGCTTTTAATTAAATTGTTCTTACAGGCCAAATGTTTACTTCGCACCGTTGTAGAAATTATTTTACCAATCAAAAATGTGTATTGAAAATTGGTTAATGATATTTTGGTTTGTGGCTTGTCCAAAAGTTGTATTTTATGTAAATTTTTAAACATAATTTTGGCAGAATCTAGGTATAAAAGTAAAAGATATTAGTAAAATATATTTCGTTTATCTAAAATTACCCCGTATCGTGGCAATGTATCAAAAAATGAGCCAATAAATTAACTACCTAACCTAACCTAAGCGTGATGAACTCGTCATCGCCAGACGCTACCTCTCTCTCTCTCTCTCTCTCTCTCTCTCTCTC
>UELU01100937.1:0-12531 GCA_900490025.1 Megastigmus dorsalis | reverse complement strand
GGGGGGCGGAGCGCTCGTGCCGTTTTCCAACGCCGTCGTGAGTCTCAGGGTTACATTAGATAGCAAACTAACGTGGAAACCACAGGTTGATTCTATAACGAAAAAAGTAAATAAAGCCCTTTATAGCCTGCGGTTCATAAGGCCATGTACCACCGAGACTCTTCGCAGAAGGCTGGTTGAAGCATTAGTTTTAACCCATCTTGACTACTGCGCAGTAGTGTATCGTGACGCGTCCGGCGAGCAAAGAACTAGACTACAGAGACTGAACAACACATGTGTGCGATTTATCTACGGTGTCAGGAGGGATGAGCACATCACCCCCTATAGAAAGCAGCTTGGATGGCTGCGCGTTGACAGTCGGAGGATGTATTTTGCCGCCATTCTAATGTATAAAATCCTTCGACTAAATGAACCAGGTTATTTAGCGGCTTTTTTCAGTAAACACCAGCCCAGGTGCGCGCTTCTGGAATTCTCTCCCAGCCAATTTGCCCAACATTCCATCTTTGCGCGGATTCAAGACGGCGATGCTTAAACACCTACTTGGCCTTGATGCCTAATCATCCGGGGACGGAGCCTGTGATCTCGGTCCGTAATATGTATAAATTATAGTTATAATTATAAATTGAATGACTTACACGTCGCACTAGGGGCAATCGAGTGAGCTGTATGTTAACTTATTTCGTTTTGTCCCCTATACATTGATTTTAGAGTGTGGGTGTATTTATTAGCGTAAGTGTGTCGAGGAATGAATGAGTAGAGTGAATGATTGACTTTTATTCTTAAATGTATTGTTATATGATAGATATCGACTGATTTTGCAACTTCTGTTTATTTGTATTTTTTGTGACGCGCTGTGATATTAGTAATAGGTTCGTGCAATATTTTAAGACTGATTTGTAAATAGTTTAATATATCTAAGTAACCAAATCTGTGATATCATAGCAAGTGCAATAATAATCATGACTTGATGTAATTTTATTGTAATTTTAAAGGAAAATATGTGAAATTATGTATGTTATACTTTTTTGTAAATTTTTACAAATAAACAAATATCTATCTATCTATCTATCTCAGGTTTTCGTTGCGGCCACAGCGTCCAGACGGCCCTTCTGGGGGTCCTTGACGACGTTACGAGGGCGATAGACGAGTGCAAGGCGTTTGATATGGTCCCCCATGGTCTCCTCCTTCAGAAACTGAGACGCATGATGTGCTCAGACGCGGCCCTCGCCTGGTTCTATGTTTACTTGCATGACAGGCTCCAGACTGTGGTAGACGCGGGTGGCTCAACATCTGACTGGCGAAGTGTCATGGCGGGATTTCCGCAAGGAACCGTCCTGGGCCCGTTACTCTTCATAGTGTACATTAATGACTTGCCATCAGTGTTGAGCGTGTCTCGCCACATGATCTTCGCGGACGACACCCAGATCTACCACTCTTTTCCGCCAGCCAGACTAGACGAGGGTATCGCTGTAATCATTCGAGATGCCGAGGCCGTTGCTGCGTGGGCGGCTGAGAACGGCCTTCTTCTGAACCTCGAGAAGACCAAAGTCAGGCTCTTGGGGAGCGAGGCTTTCATCTCTCGCATCGACCTCGAGAGCATCCCCAAGGACACTATTCTCGGGGTTCCTATTCTATACGCTACCCAAATAAAGTCTTGGTGTCCTCATCACCCCTACTCTCAACTGGGCTCCCCATGTCAACAATCTCGTAAGTCGTGTCCATGGCACACTGCGCTCCCTAAGGCACTACCGCCACTCACTTTCATTCTCTTTAAAAAAAAGGTCTATTTGAGAGCTTGGTCTTCCCTCACTTCGACTTTGCTTGTGCTGTCTACAACGACCTAGACAAAACTCGCAACACCAAGACTCAGCGAGCACTTAATGAGTGTGCGCTTCGTGTGTGGCAATATACCTCCTTTTGGGCATGTCACCCCACACCGCATTAGCCTGGGCTGGCTCTCTGCTGTCAGGCATCGTGAGCTCCTTATAGGCTCACTGGCGTTTAACATCATGGCACACAGCAACCCAATATACGTTGCCGTCGACTTCCAGCGTACGAACGTTGACGAGTTTGCTCGCTCCTCCAGTCGGCTCCCATCAAGAACTCTTTTCCACGCAGCACCCAGAACTGAGGCTTGCCGCAGATCGTTTACCATCACGGCCTCAAACATCATCAACGACCATCCACTGCCGCTCTTCTGCCCGGAGAACTCACTCAAATACAAGGTCGATCTCCTGCACGAGCTGCTGCGTAGAGACAGGGCCGACTGGAGACACAGGATCGAGACGGAGGGACTGAGGGATATGGCCTCGACCGAGAGCACATCGTGACGACCCAGTCACTCGCCTTCAGACACCACCAGGGGCACCCACCATCATCACCATTCATCCACATAGAACGTCCTAGAATATCAATCAAGAGCGCAAAGTCGCATAGTTTTTCAAGTTCCTCACAATTTTCAATTCAACTACTTTTCATTTTAAACTCATTACAAACTCTTTTTATACATTGCACAACACAATTTTGTCAATGCCACTTTGTTTTATATTTTTGTTTTGTTTTATTTTGTTTTTACATAGTTTTATTTTAAATTATTTATTTTGAATATTTACTTTTAATTAGTCAATTTTTACTGGCCAAAATACACCGCGAAAACGCAATTTTATTGTAAATACATATATATTTTATAGATTTAGAACTGTATAAACTGCATGTAACGCATATGGGCCAAATGGGGTTCTACCTCCCGACCCCTAAATAAAGTTATCAAGCAATCAATCTCTCTCTCTCTCTCTGTCTCTCTCCTCCCGAGTCTGCGACTAATTGCAAAGAAAATAATCCGAACGTAGACTCGGGCATATATACACGTAGACGAGCTGAGGCTCTCAGACACTGTCAGACAGCACGATACACTTACATGATATACGCGGAGGAGAGAACGAAGCCTCCACGTGAAAACGTCAATGTATAATTCGCTTAATTTCGCCGTCGTACGCGAGACCACGGCTGTAGCGCTGGGGCTTCGCGAAGCCTTCGTCGCTACCTTTGCTCTTTCTCTTTTTCAATATCACACACACCCACACTATCGGACGACGATTCAAAGTTTTCGACCGGGAAGCAAGGCGAACTCACTTTTTAACTAAGATTTCGATTCTCCGGATAGTTTAGTGGGCGGTTTACTATTTCGTTTATTTTCGAGTGGTCTTGCTACCACCTGACAATTTATCTGTTTGAATTATGGAACGGTTAATAATTTATGTTGTCGTTAATGTTATGTCTATATCTTACTGAAGATGGGCAAGTAGTCAGTCTCATGCCCGAAACACTTTATTATTTTATATATATATTTTCTTATAATTAATTACAATCTTTTTACTCCAATATAAAAATTTGATATAATTTTTCTCAATTTCGGTTTTCTTAGAGCTTCTTTACTCTATATTTCTCTTTGTTGGTTGTTGTCTGTATTGAATAAAATTACACAGATCTTCTCGCGTTAAAGAGAAAAGAACATCCACTGAGAATGCCTTGGCTCGTGATAATCGATAAATTCACTTTCATATTGTAAAATTTTGACGAGCAATAAATTCATCATTACTTCAAACTGGCATTGGATCACGAATATGCCTATTCGTCTAACATAGCTGAGTTTTGTCGAGTTTTATTCGTATGTCCCTCCTCAACTCGGCTATGGTAGTTCATTATTTCACTCCAATTAAATTAGTTAAATATTCTTTCACATGATCGAAATTCGAATTCGATTATTTCAAATTATTTTTTTATAATAATTAATTAATTATTTAAAGATCTACCAAAAAAACTATATGCAAAAGGTAAAATAACGTAAGAATAAATTACATATACTTTCTTCCAATGACGATAATTAACGTATATTCTACTTACACTTATTACATTAAATTATACTAACAAGGGCTAAATTATATACATATATATCAGTATAAATTCATTTTGTATAAAACGATTATATCTTTTTATATGTATAGGGCGTGAAATAGAATTTTAAGTGGATCTGATACCGTCATTTTATGCCTACTGGATCAAAAAAAATATAATTTAAATTATACATGAATTTTATAGTTGTAACCACAAGTGAACATATAACAAATTTTTCGATGTACAAGTGACTGCTTGCATTATATCTATGTGTATTATATAAAGTTATATAAGCTAAGCAGTTTTAAAGCGTTGCTACCGGTTTTGTATAAGATAGATATACACACCATAAAAATTGCTCGCTTATTTCTTGATTATCGGCTATTTGTCTACAGTGTAAGAGAAAATATTCCGTTTGAAAATTTTACATCAGATCTTATACGAAAGCTCATATAATATGTGCATTTAGCACTATAGGGATCAAACTTTTTCAAAAATCTGAAATTCGAATATTAAATAGTGGATTTTATAAACGATAGTTTTAACATGCAAAGTCTAATAATTCGCACTATGTATTTTCAAATTTCAATCTGTGTACATTTCGTACAATTTGTCATTTTTCTAATTATTACTTAGAAAACTTGATGATGAAATATATGAATTTGTTATTTTACTCCAGATTTATAGGCTTTGCTGAGCCTTATTTAGAAAGCCGGAATTCGAAGTCTATTTTGTTGCTATTATAGTAAAAAATGAAAAATAATTTTGAACGTTTTTACATCTTATTTTTTTATTATTAAGAGATAATTAAGTTATACAGGTGTTTTTTTTTTCTATTTTTTCAAATCGTTTGAATATCATCGGAACCATCTCACAATAACCTAAAAAAAGTTTTAGAGCAAAATCACCAGGTTCTGATAATAAGTATATAAGATCATATCTAACAATAAGTATATAAGATTATAAAAATTTAAACATATATGGGAGTAATATACACGGGAGCAGTCATATTAAATATGCTTAAATTAAACTAAAAATCGAAACAATAAAGAACTGAACGGATGTAAAAATTTTAACTTATCAAACTTTACCGTATCGTTATTTCACCGTTGTATTTTCAGACTAACTATACCTGAATTTTTAACGTCCATACTTAGCAATGGACAGTTACCGGTGTTGTCTACATATTTTGATTGTTTTGTAAACAAACATGACAAATGCTAAGCTCCTCTCAAATGTTTACATATCCACATCTTCGTTATCAAATAACAGCTGCAGAGTGTATTCGCTCGCCCAACGTCTATTGTGTCTGTTTATTGTATCTACAGTAAAATATTGTGATTTCTAAACTTAAATAAAACACTCAAAATGACGAAGCGTAAAGCAGAAGATGTAAGTATACGTACCTATATTTGAATTTGATTTCTTGTAGAATTATTTTAACTAATTATTTTTTTTACATTTATTTTCAGAAATACTATCTTCCAGATTTTGATCCGGCTAAAATACCGCTCATGAAATTACCACGAAACCGTCAAAACACTGTTCGGTTAAGCCATTTAACTTTAATTGTGGAGAGTACATTTATAAAAGAAAAAAATTTTATGTAAAAAAAAGAACAGATTGAAGATGACCCAAGCTTAGGTTTTCGTAAATCCCGATATTCCATAAAATGTACCAAATGTCTACAAGAAATATCTTTTAAAACCCGGGGAAAAATTTACCATGCATAATTATATATAATTTTCCCTATATAAAAAAGTGATGACCGGATGTTGTGAAGCCAAGATAAACGTTATGTGATTGGCTTATGTAGTGCGCTTGCGTCTAAATCAGGAAGTCTAAACGTTTTCCAGGTTAGGGCACGCATATAACAAACTACAAATGATAATGATGACAAAGAACAGAAAAAGAGCAAGAGGAATACGATGAACAGATTGTGAAAGAAATTTTTAAGAATAAGAGGAAAATAGTAGCAAAAGTTGTTGAAGTGGAAACTGTTGAACTAGAGAGTAATGAAGTAATCGAACCACCAAGAAAGGTCACAGTCAAACCACGTCTTAGTAAAGCAGAAAGAAGGAAAATGTCTTGGTATACAAATTAAAACCAATAAACCATTTGACGCTGCTAGTTCTTCTAACACTGAAACCAATATACAAAACAAAAGTGACAGTATTTTAAAGACGGAAAATACTAATTTAAATAGTGTATCAAGTGGTCTTTCAATCTCTCTCCTCTCGAGTCGGCGGCTAATTGCCAAGAAAACAATCCGAACGTAGACTCGGACATATATATACATAGACGAGCTGATGCTCTCAGATACTTTCAGACAGCTCGATATACTTACGTGAAAACGTCAATGTATAATTCGTTTAATTTCGCCGTCGTACACGAGACCGCGGCTGTAGCATTGGGGCTTCGCGAAGCCTTCGTCACTACCTTTGCTCTTTCTCTTTTTCAATATCACACACACACACTCTCTCGGACGTCGATTCAAAGTTTTCGACCAGGAAGCGAGGCGAACTCACTTTTCTACGACCTTGAAACGCGGATTTATTTTTGCAGACGCAGCGGGTTGGGTTCTTGTTAACTAAAATTTCGATTCTCCGAATAGTTTAGTCGGCGGTTTACTAGCTACTTCGTTTATTTTCGAGTGGTCTTGATACAACCTGACAATTGATCAGTTTGAATTATGGAACGGTTAATAATTTATGTTGATTTGTGACTATAAGTACACAGTAATGGTTAAAATATTATGATTATTTAATTGCGAGACGCCAGAAAATAAGTTCTTACCCGCGCAGAGTTTTGCTAAATTCCAAATTAATATTTTTCCATTAACTCAATAAGGTATAATAGCTGCGCGCGGACTAACGATTAGCCACTGTACTTAAAATCGAAAGTACTTGAGCAATGCAGCATAATCTATAGTAGAAGTTAATTAATTCTGCTGAAAAAATTTGATAGCTAATAAATTCACTCGCTAAAGTTATGAACCAATAAAAAGACAGTTTATTACGGGTCAGTGGCTTATTACTATTTAAATTGATATATATACATATCTTTGCTGATAAATTTTTATTCGCGAAATCTCATTTGTGCGAGTTATGATTTCCGTTTTCATCTAAGGAACAAGGAGAGAGCATAAAGGTAACGCATTCTCCCATCAGCCGCGGCGTAAATGCATAATCGCATTTTCCATTATCCGTGGCGAGATCGTTAATTCGATTTACAGCTTTTCGTCCAGCTGTCCCGAAACTCGTAATTTCCAAAACGTTCGACCTGCCCTGATGCATATACACTAATTAGCGGCTGTAATAGTATCGATTATTCACCATGTGCTCCATTACGCGCTTGGCGTATGTATAGGTCTCGCAAAATGTCAGTCCGATTGACCTAAACAATTTAATACGCATAATATCAAGTCATAATATAAGATCAAGCGGTCTTCGAACTCTTACCGAATCGCATAATTATGTAAAATCGGATCGGTATACAAATAAATCAAAACGCACGGCGACCGGAGTCGCTAGAAATAATTAACAGTAAACATGGTATACATCATATACTCCACATGTGGACAAGATGTATATACTCTACTGACTGAATTCCGGCGCAGGCCATTAAATTACAAACTAAATTAATCGAAATCCTCCTCCGTGCAGCAGAAAGGCCATCTGTGTGTGAGAGCCGTGGATCGTTAGACGGTCTACAGCGGTACGAAAAAAAAAAGAAAAAAAAAATAATAAAGAAACCGTCCGAGAGAATTGCAAGTTTAATAACACAGGTGCGCGTTAATTAAGGCTTTTCGCAACGAGCTAATGCACGACCGTAAAAGTTCGATCTTTAATCGGCGTCAGGCTGCAGGCAGGTCAAAAAGCGGGCCAATGTCAAGCGGCGACTGCGCTATAAGTGCAGCCCGCGACAGACGTACCTCGATCATTTCCAAGTGCGCGACCTTTTTCCCCCCTTACGCTCACTTATGTACACCTAGAAGCGAGTGTGCGGCCCGCGCGAGTGTAACGTGTGCGTGCGTGTATATGTATGCAGTGCCTGGCGATTGCGCAAGTAGAAAGAGTCGCGCTCGGTGAGACAGTTTCGCGCGCTCCGTCATAATGCACCTCCGGAGGTTTTTCATTCCTGCTCGGATATCGTTATAGATTCGTGGACGGTTTTACGACGTTCAAGTTCAATGCTTATGAAATTTTTCTTGCTCGCGCGCTCGTTACGTTTTATTGAATATATGCCACTCCGCGTATACCGAGATGATGGATTTACGATTTTCATCCAATTTAATCACTCGTGCATTCCAATTATATATCGATGTACAACTATGCACAAGTATAATTTTTCAGCAAATATTATCAATTCAGTCGTGATGCCAGTTGATCGGATTTAGTATAGAGTCTATTTGACAAACAGCGGGCAACGGTTTAGCAACGCATCTATATCGACTCATCGAAATGGTCAATCCGCAGAAGCTTTTATTCCGAGACTTTTAGCTGCGCGGATCCCGTGAAAAGGCTTTTCCCACATCTTGCCAATTAAGCAATCATTAAGAAGCCGCTCATTACTTATAAAATTGACCTTGGCTTGTCGTACAGGCAGGCGTCTCGTTTTTCCCAGGCTCTCCTACTACCAACGACGCATGCTTCTAAAGGAAAGTTCAGGGCGAGAAGAGACGCGTGGCTGCTGGCTTATATGCTCCTCTTGTTCCGATTGACGGTAATTGATATAATGCACCTCATCTGCAGCCTTTTAATCCCTGTTTATCGCTTATGGACTTAATTACAAAAGGACAATTATCCCTCGTTTCTACACCTGAAACTGTAATAGCTTCTTAGCAAAATCATCTGATAAGTTTGCGATGCAGAAGTTTTCCACGGAGCTGTCATGAAATGAAATCCGCGCACCAATACAATATGAAATATTGAATTCTGAAAGATAAGCAGATTGGCAACTGTACCCATGAGCCAAATAGCAAAACTATGATGAAATAGGATTTTCAAAACTGCCGTTAGTCACTCGGTTGAAAAAAAAAACCTAATACTTAATTGAAAAGCACCATTAAGATTTATTCCCTTGGACATTAATGCGACTTGAATAAACGAAAGTAAACAGTTCAAAGTACTAGCGCTCGCATTAAAATTCCAACGATATTTCAACAGTACTTACTATTGCCGCGGCAATCTTACCGATTCAGAAATTGTCGATAAGTAAATTCTGACACTTTGGAATTTACTCGCCATAGGCACAACAATCGTGCACATGAGATGAGCAATTAAATCCGAGTGCAGCGATAAACTTTCTTGATTATGAAAGCAAAAAAAAAGGCCGAACGTCAATTCATATGCGTGAAATTTAATCGGGATCGCGACGCGTGATAATTGCGCTTCCTAACGAGTCGCTGACAGCTAGCGAGGCTTGTTCTTCGAGGTCGAAATCCTTTATAGCTCTTTTCTCACGTTGAACAATTTTATTGGCGTTGACGAGTGGATCGCTGGAAGATTTGTTAATTGGATCAAACGACAGTGATTTAATCGCTCTTTAGCGGCAATGGGAGTTGGTACACTTGCAAGCGATCGTCGAGTACTTAATTATCTCGCGTATCGTTGCAGCTGAGTTCGCCAAATGATGTCGTTCCACGCATTCGTTTTTCTCCTGTTTTTATCAGTTTCGAACTGAAACAATGTTCTTGAATCTACTTCGTAAACTTTGTTTTTGCGGCTGTTGCGCTAAAATTTATCTAACTTTAGTTTTTGAAATAAAGATCGAAGATTAGTTGGGAAACTTTTTTCACATTCTTTCTTCCAATTTTCTTATTTTTAATTCAAAGTGGAGACAAAAATTGTCTGCCATCAAGCTTGCAAAATGTGAACATTGTAAGAATTATAATTTTTTTTTAAAAAAGACAATCTTTATATATACTTTAAAAAAAGAATTATTCAATATTCATAGATTTATTCTCCGATAACACTCATCAAGTGGAGATCTTAAGAGACTGCAGAATCTAATGCAATACTCCTCCACGGCACAATATGAGTATTAATTTTGTTAGTTAGTTAGTTAGAGAAGATCAATAACTTCCTCTAAAGTTTGTGTTGAAATAATATCGAGCGATAAATTCTTTATTAATTTACGAGTGGTTTTTCCCATGTAGAAAACTACAATGAATCTTAGATGACTAAAACTTATCAACGTTACTTGCAATATCGGTTTAATCAGCAATTAAGTAGGCGGAACTGAATCAAATGCTATAGTTAGCCTCGTAAAATACGAAAATCGATTGTGCGCTCCCACTTTCTGAGAAAACGCTCAGGTGAAAAAAATTTACATGTGATGCATAATTCATCCCTTACTTTGTGCAAAAAAAAACATTAGAGTAATTGCAGGAAATGTAGAGCGGTCTGCGATTAAGGGGTGTAAGTTTATTTTTACACATGCGGATCGCATTGGGCATGGCAGCTTTTATTTGTAACTTTCAAGCTTATACCAGATAATAATAGCTCGCGTACCTGCTTTTTTAACAATAAGTGCGAGAGCAATAAATTTTTCCAGATAATAAATAATTTCTTTTAATAAAGATTAAGAATTGTTTGTGAACATTAAATTTGTTTATGATAATGTATAAAACTGAATGAAAATAATTCGATTTTTTTAAAAAGTACCAGTATCTATACAAAGTTCAAATGAATGAGTTTAGGCGATAATGTCTTTCTACCGTTAAACAAAAGATGAAGTACTCAGCGACACGCCATATGATTCTTGTCACTTACATAAGAGAATAACAGCGAGTTCTATTACAATTTCAATATTTATTTTTATTTTTAGTCCTGTTACATCCACAAGTGTTTAACAAACTCTACTGGCTACTGTGCTCATTTGAAAACAGAAATGTATCTTTATCATTCCAGGAAATACAGAAAAGACTTAAAAAAGTTTCGAAAAATATCTCCAACTGATAAAAAAACGTATAAAAGTTATTTTATCCGCGACTATCGCTTTCAAAGAGCATTACCTTATAGCCTTGAGGCGAACTGTTTATTTTCTAAAATTAATATATTCGAAAGTAAATAACAAACAAGCGGCTAAGCAAAGTGGAAGAGTGTGAAGGCGGACGAGTATATTAGTTCAGTGAAAAAATGAAAGAGTAAGAGAGAGAGAGAGAGAGAGATAGAAACTTTCTATGCTCGCATGAGTATTAGATTAATATATATATATATATTAGAAGCACGCGTGTAGCATAGGTGGCTTAGCTATGAGCACGTCGGTGGCCATTAAAGTTCCGCGTGTACTGCTTAACTTATAGGACTTTTATCGGCGTCTATTCGTTTACGAAACTGATCGCAAAAACTACGTCAGCACAGCAGTGGCGGTGGCGACTCACAACGTATTCCGCAATGGTCCGGCGATTTTGCGCGATGAACTTTTTACGATAGCGCATAATACGAATTGGCCTGTGCAATCAATTAATTAACTCTAGAGGTTCGCGTGGGACTTTCTCGCGTGCCATCTTGGTTTTTTTTTTTACATATACATATAGGTACACGCCGCAGGTGCATGCGAGTGCAGAGTCGAGGTGTATAAGTAACCTTGGGAGGAGGATCCATTACCGCAGCAAATATATACTATACATGTACGGACGGATTTATGGACTGACAGGGAAAATTGCTTCTGTTGTGTCGCGCTGCTGCTGTTGGAGCGCGAATTTTAAAAAAATTGAATTTCCTCAGCTCTCCGGGGAAATTTGGCCGTAGACGTGCTCAAAAAGTATCGATCGAGTCGTGCAGGCGCGGACTGTCTTACTATGCTCGGCTAATTCTACTGAAACTACGCGGACGCCCGCTCGTGTATATAATTTAAACGCGTTGTAGCTAGCTTCTTTACCAACTTTCTAAAAAGGTGAGAGTAAGCCATTATTTGTACAAAAATTCACCATTGACACCGAGGAGAATATCTTTGCGTTTCTTGTACTAGTCAATACACTATCAAGATGATTGATCGAGAGGACTCGATAATAATCTGAATCTTATTGTCTCAAGAATAAAATCGATTTGGCATAATGTGACAGATTGTGATTGATTGGTAAAAAGACGTTGTGCTTGCGAGTAATGCGGCACCGCATCTCCATTATTTCATTTTAGCAATTAAAATAAAAACTTATTCTTTTGACAAACTGCATATTATATTGTATATAAAATCTACTTTGAAAAATGCCTTAAAAAGTATAGCGGTGTTTAGGCGCGAGAATAGCGCGTTGTTCAGCTTCCAGTATCATCCGACAAGCTAAAGTCCGCCGTCCTCGTAAAATATTTTGTCGTGTCGGTAAGGTTTTCACTCAATGAAAGTGATGTACACTGTTAAAAATCACATGAATTTTAATGCACTTTTCAGCGCCATTTGTACATGAATTGTAATGTACTTGTACATTAAAAACTATTTAAGGTACATATGCATGAATATTCATTCTTTTTACCAAAAATTTTGCTGTATAATTTAAGTACATGCACATGAACTTTCAACAACATACATAAATATCGTATTAATGTACATTAACTAAATATTTATTGTACGAGTACATTGAATTTAATTTGCAAATGCTTGAATGTTAATGTTAACTTTTACGTTAACTGCATT
>UELU01100935.1:0-11368 GCA_900490025.1 Megastigmus dorsalis | reverse complement strand
CATATAAATCTTTAAGAATCCACCATTACATATGTGAAATTTGAATAGTCGATTTTTAGTGGTCCACTTGAGAAATTTTGACTCAGTATCCATTCAATTGATTAATGTTAAGTCTTCAAAATATTATTTTTAAGAGGTAATTGCTGCAGGAGTTGCAGTTAACAGTACTTCTGGCAATATGGTGTACGCTACACAACCAAAATTGAATTTTAAATAATTTATGGCAGCACCAATTACAAGTTTAGACGATTTGAAAAAGAATCCAAGCGATATGAAAATAAAGATGGAGCTTATTATAATGAAAATTCAAACAGATTTTGTTAAATCTTTGGAGTTCTTGATGAAGATGGTACTAAGTTTATAGTCGATAGCTGGACAAGAAAAGAAGGTAATGGTGGTATCACTTGTGTTCTACAAGATGGCACAGTTTTTATGATGGATTTTGAAAGCGTATTTTTGATTCAGAACTTATTTATTTATTAGATTTCATACAGGCTTTTTACAATCACTCAGTATCTCTAACTATCAGCTCAAAGTTAATGCGTCTATACATTTTTGTTTATATTCCTTTTTTATTTCTCTTCTTATTTAGAATTGAATGTTTGTGTACTTCGTTATATTCTCGTAAATTGTTGCAAATTGTAATTTGATATTTTATGCTATGTGCTAGATGTAATGCTATTTGATAATAAAATTAAAACGAAGAATTCTTATTGATTTCTTTTTGACAACTTTAAATGTAGATTCAACATAAAAGAAATCTTTTAGATTACTTTATAAATACATAAACCATAACTTCCACTTATTCACTTCTGATTCTTCGAAAAAAAGAATATTCTATGAATACTTTCTGAATTCTCGTGAAGAGGACATTCGCAAACGGATTAAATGTTCATAAAGAATTCTTCTTTAATACTTTTTGAATACTTTGTGAATAAAGAATTGGAAAAGAATTCTTTCGGAATACTTGTTGTCAAAACAGAATCCAAAAAGAATTCTTTATAAATTAAAAAAAAAATATTTTCTGTTTTTGGGTACTTACTTTAAAAAGAATAAACTAAAATTTATATTAAATATAATTGCTTCAGACTACAGAAAATTCAGAGAATGAATTATTGACCTGCTTGGTAACTTGAAAATCACTTCAGAATCACTTGAGAATTACTTGAGAATTTGGCATGATTATCACTTGAGAATCACTTGAGATCTCAGTTGATTCTCACCTGAGTTTTTTCAGTAGGGTAGGGCAACAACCTTGACCTAATCCAAGATGGCGGCCATTTGTTATGACTCCCCATACCTGTCCACTTACTACTTTTATTATTATTAGAATTTGAGATAACTATTTTTCTTACATAAAATGACGTATTATTTGCTGAGAAGAAAAAAAACTCTAACAGACTTGGTAATTATCGGTAGGTATCAATGGTGCAAAGAGGTCTTTTTCTTCTCAGAAAATAATACGGTATTTTCTGTAAAAAAAATAATTGTCTCCAATTCTAACAGTAAAGGCCGGTACACGTATAAAGGAACAGATGACAACCACAAGGAGCAAGAAGGAACAGGCTTGTGTGTCGCTGGGTGTCGCTGTGTCGTTGTGTGTATGGTCTAGTGGTCCTAACTTCTCGATGGTATGATATGAGTGTTAAATTTATAACCAAATACTCATTTTAACTTGCAAATATCTAAATTGATGTAAGTAGTTTCTATTTATTTTGTAAAGTAGTACTAAATTAAATCATTTCAAAAGATTTTATTTTTTTAGAAAATAAGTATGAAACTATCCAGAATAAAATTTTTATATTCCTGTTTGCATCTAATACAATTAGCAAGTAAACTTCATGAGGCCTGGATATATGAAAAAAGTAAAAGGTGGATAAACAGAATGGCTATGCCATCTTAACAATAAAAAACGTTTAAGCCATGGATTTTTTGCTACATAATATCAAGAAATAAAACTTGATCCTGATCTTTTCTTTAAATATATTAGAATAGATATTGCAACTTTTAATCATTTGCTGTCGAAAGTGCAACCGTATTTGAATCCTCGTAGAAAATATCGAAATAATATACCTACTGAACAACGATTATTTATTACGCTAAGGTAAAACTTATATATTAATTAAAAATCCCAGTAAATTTATTAATTTATACCCGTAGCAAGGTATCTAAGTTATTAACAAAATATACATAAGTAAACATTAAATTCTTAATAAAAGTTTCATACTTATTTACTAAAAAAATAAAATCTTACAAAATACTACTTTACAAAATAAATAAAAAATACTTACATCAATTCAGATATTTGCAAGTTAAAATGAGTATTTGGTTATAATTATAACACTCATATCATACCATCAAGAAGTTAGGACCACTAGACCATACACACGACACACAGCGACATACAGCGACGCACAAGCCTGTTGTTCCTTCTTGTTCCTTGTGGTTGTCATCTGTTCCTTTTTACGTGTACCGGCCTTAATAAAGATCATTCATAAAAAATGTTCTCAGTAAAAAGGCAATCCGCACGAAAAAAAGACTGGGGGAGCGTTTGCCCCAACTGGTGTTAGTCAACGCGTACGGCGAGCTGTTTCTAACGGGAGAGCAGTTCACTTTTTCTAGGAGAACCATTCGCCCATGCTATAATATAATAAACAAGATACAAAGCTCGATACAAAGCTCAATTGAAATGTAAATAAAAATGCAAACGACTGCATTTTGGATATTAGGTAAATCGAGGTCAAAAAAACGATTTTCAAATTTGCAGTTTCCTAGGTCCAGAGGTTGTATGCGAAAACAGAGTTTCAAAGTTTTATTTGCTTATATCTCGAGAACGGCTTAGGTTAGAACAGAATGGTTTATACCAATTGAAAGAGCGTAAAATTTTACATTGGAATGATTTTTTATTCGATTTCGATGAGTGTACAGTTTTGAGATAATTGAGTGAGGTAACCATTACCCCAGTAACAGAGTAGCCGCTGCATACTACTGTATACAGAGTGGCGTTGCTACACCGCTCTTGGCGCGGCAGTTTCCCGTCTTTTTTCCGTGCGGTCTAAAACTTTAATCGCGTCACGGTATCAAAGTTTTAGAGCATATTAATTTCTTTTGGCCGAGAAACAAAAAATAATACAGTGTTCTTTATTATGGTTAAAATTGGGGAAAACTACTTTTTTTTTTACCGAACATACCGTATTATTTTCTGAGAAGCAAAAAATTTATTATTTATTAAGATATTAATAAATTGAATATGTTGATTACGGATTATATGTAAAATTGAATTTTACAAACTAAGAAGCGTACGAAAAATGAGAATTTATGGCTGTATCAAAAGAAATGGTTACACGTCCGTAAGATTTTACAGCCTTGTAACAAAAAATACTAAGTTTCTGAAACTGTTTGAACTTTTGGCAGTGACTTTAAAAACAACTTCCGCTATTGAAAAAATTATGAATTACTTCTGATACAGTACAAAGTGCAATCGTCAAATTTTTTTTTATGAATATGATCTGCTACCACCTAATCACAAACATTTTACTTTTGAGCTAACTATATCTGTGGATAGGACTCATTTAATCTTATAATTACTTATTTACGGGAATTAACTGGTTTAAGTAGCTATTCAACAGAAAAAGAAAATAATAAACGATATCAAATTTCCTACATTTAGTAAATTTTGCTACATTTCTTGTATATATCAATTATGAATAAAAATAATTCAGTGTTGGTCTTTTTTTTATTTATCGAGCAGGAAAGATGACAAGCTTTATAAGATTGTATGAAATTTCATTAAGCTCGTCGAAATCCATGAGGTGTTGGTTGAGTAATTTGAAGTCCTGGAATATTTGTAAATTCCAACATTTTAAGCATCTCCTTGGTTTCTGGATCAACCTCTATTATGTCGTGTTCTAGAGCAGAAACTTCAGGAACATAGTTATCTCTACGTTCTCTTTCCTCTTCCTGTAATTTAATAGAAATTCCACGAACTTGACTGTGTCTTAGGCGTTTCATAAGAAGAGTTACAAATCTGAAACAATAAATTTGTATTCATTTTTTGACTTTTGAAGTTTCATAATTAAATACATTTTAATAGTTTATTTTAAAAAATCATTTATATATTTAAAAATGAGAATATAATTTTAACATTAGCAACTTCATTAAGAGATGATAAAACAAGAGCTAGCGCAGATACACAATTAAAATTACAAAAAATCACTGCCAATCCAAAATTTATTATTTTTTTTAATATATTTATTTTTATGTCGACAGAATACATGCCACAACACTAAAAGTGATCTCGAACAACATATCAGATATTTTAGCAGATATCTTCAATAAATGTATTGAGAAATCCATATGGCCTGATATCCTTAAATCAGCTGAGATAGTACCAATTTTCAAATCTAGGAGAAAAAGTGAAATCACAAACTATAGACTAATGTCTTTGATATCAAATGTGGCTAAAATTTTCGAAAAATTAATACATAATAGATTTCTAGATTTTATAAATAAAAATAAAATCCCAAGCGAAAAACAATTTGGCTTTATAAAAACAAAAGGAACAAAAAATGCATCAAGTTATATAACTAAAGAAATATATGAAAATATAGACAAAAGTACTCCAATTGCAGTAACTATCCTTGACTTATCCAAGGCTTTTGATACTGTAGACCATAAGATACTTATAGATAAACTAGATGCAATTGGAATTAGAGATAAAGCAAATAATCTAGTAGTAAGTTACTTAACTGATAGGAAACAAAAGGTAAGGTTGGGAGAATGTGAAAGTGAATATAACACAATCAACACAGGTGTACCTCAAGGAACAGTACTAGGACCACTGCTTTATCTGATATATGTTAATGATCTATTGACTAAAATGCCAGAAAATTCAATATTATCCTATGTTGATGATACAGCAATCATCTCAACAGGTACAAATTGGAACGAGGTTGAAAGAATTATGATAAACATTTAGGAAAAGTATCAAACTGGTTAGCACTAAATAAGCTAACATTAAATATAAACAAAACTGTGTATTTATCACGTTTGGTAACTATACAGATAGTGTACCAGAAAAGTATCTCGAAATTGTGATAGATAGTAAGAAAATAAAGAGAGTTAAAAATTGTAAATATTTAGGAATAATTTTTTATCAGAATCTAAAATGGAATATACACATCGAAAGCATTATAAATAAAACAAAATATTTAATTTATATTTTTTATAAATTATCAAAGTTTATGCCAACTAATACACTAAAGATGATATATTATGCACTTTTTCACAGTCTAATTAGTTATGGAATAACTGCTTGGGGTGGAGCTTATAAAAATAATTTAAATCTGATTCAGAGTGTGCAAAACAGATTATTAAAACTAATTTTCAAAAACAGTTTTGTACAAAAAAAAACCACTAAACCTACAACAAATATTTGAGTACGAATGTCTGAAATATCACTACAAAGACCTTCAAAATATATATCAAATCTCCAATAGTAAAACAAGAAACAAAACTATTATCTTACCAAAAATCTGCAATACCGTTAGTAATAAAAGTAATTATATTAAAGCAATAAGAATATTTAATCAATTACCAAATGAACCAAAGACTTTGGATATAAGTAAAAGATTGTATAGTAGTAATAAGTTAAAAGAATGGATCATGGGAAACAGTTATTAAACACTATACAAAGATTAGATCTTGTAATTCTGCATTACAAGATACTAGTCTAAATTCTATAAGCACTATGTCATAATACTGTAACTGTTGTTTAAAACTATATATGTATGTTAAATACTAAAATTTTATATTAGTTTTAAGTTAGTTTTAAGGTTTTCTCTCCAGACCTGCAAACAGGAAATATAATTTTCCTCTGCAGACTTACTTTATAGTAATGTAATGTATATATTGCGTCTTTGAATGTAATGTAATGTATTACTCTGGATAAATAAAAAAAAAATAAAAAAAAAATAAAAAAAAAATAAAAAAATATTACCATCCAATATGTAAACAATGGTCCTCATATAATCGACAAAAAATATCTTAAAGTATAATTAGAGCGCTCCTTCGGTCTTAGTGCTTCGCACTTTTTTTTCAAGTTATGCTAAAAAAACATTTTTCGCAATTCTTAAATGGCGTGCCATTTCAAAGTTTTTCGATGGATATGGCTCAAAATATGAACGTTTCTATTCTACAATATAATGAGTTAATCACCAAAAAGTTTATGCCCGATTCGTCAAAAATTTATGGAGAAAATCGGTTCACAAAACATTTTGCTGCTTTTTGCGATGACGAAAATATAAGGCTCTACCATCTATCGATCGTACCTAAAAATAGAGGATGAGCAAAGTACTTCATCATTGAAATTTATTTTTAATTTAAATATTTTGATATTTTTTCATGTGTTATATGAAGACTGCTGATTGTTCCTCGCAGGAAAGGCTTACAAACATGACAAACTTTACTTGTCAGAGTGCGATGGTGATTATGATTCATCTTATTTCGATTTATTGAATAATTACACAAGATCTTAGTTGTGAGTGATTTTTTATCGAAGAACTCATAATTATTAATAACGTATTCACAGGTCGCATTGGAGGAAAGAAGTTTTTTTCTTGTACTATATGGTACAAATATGGTACGTACATATAAACCATTGTCAGCAGTGAAAGTATTAATATAAGTGATATCTTATTTTTTTACTTTATAAAACTGGTTATAAAATTGACAGACACAAATTATTATTTGCTTTAAAATACAGATGATCAGAATTAACTAATTACCGGCATTGCCGTGGTCTATCCTATACAATTACCAAAAATTAATAAAGCAATAAGCAATAAAAAAGTTATATGATGATTATTAAAATTTGTTACCTAATAAACATAATAGATTTCCAATTCATTTTGATCATTAATTAGATAAAGATACATTAAATGGAATGGTTAAAATATCAGATATAAGAATTATTCATAAATGTTCATTTACATAAATTAGATAACGATGTACTAAATGAAATAGTTAAAATATCAAATTTAAGAGTTCTTTATAAATCTTTATTTACATTTGAAGCATATATTAATTCTGTAATTACTAAAGTAATGAAAACTGTAGGTTTTGTTAAGCGATCATCAAGAGACTTTTTGAAGTATAAATCTATAATGTGTTTGTATCAAAAACTGGTTATACTAACTATAATTTAGACTATTGATAAAGGTCTCCATATACTCAATCTAGTTATTTAGTTATTAGATCAGATTCAGCATAAAATTATGCAATATCTAGCTTTGAAAGATATAAACCAATGTATTTCACTCATAACAATTACAAACTGATACAAGGTAAATTTAATCTCACAAACTTTAAAAATTAGTTTAAATATTATGATTTATTATTAATGCATAAAATCATAAATAACTATGATATTTCACCTTAATCTATAAAGTCTTTAATGAGCGATCTATTTCATATTATATAAGGAACCCATCAAGTATTTTCATAAACTTTTTTCGAAATAACTTAGGTTATTATCCTTTGTAGGAAGATTAAGTAGAGACTGTAATTCACTACCGAATGAATTTAAATCGATTGACTCAGTAAGTTTACTTAAATTTAAGTTTAAACAGAGTATCATCAGAGTATCATCATAAACTATTGTAATTTATTTCCTTTTTGTCAATCTGTGATCCAATTAAAAAACACTATTGTAATTTGCACTAAATCATTTCTCTGTGTAGCTATATCCAGTTAATTCGGAGAAAAAGAAAATCACTGATACTGTCAAAAAGAATCTAGTCCAATGCATGTTCAATACAATGATACTACCATACGTAAAGTCTTTATCATAAAAATATTTCAAAGGAACTCATAACATATTGTATTCAGATAGTACCAAAAATATTTTATTTAAGTAATAATAGAAAGAGGTAAAGATAAGACTGGTGGAAACATATGTAATAGGTTATAAAATATAATGTAGAAAGGGGACGCCTGTTACACTCGAGAAGCCAAAAAAACAACTTTGGAATACAAGTACATAATTCAATGGAATTGACCCGTGCAATCAATATATTTAGCAATCAATATATTCTACATGCTAATGCATTTTTTATAATAAATTGGGTGTAAATAAAACAGAAACCTGAATAAGGCACTTAATTTGCTGAAATGGCGTAACAATAATTTTAGCAGGTTGAGCGCCGCTAATATATAAGGTCTTGTCATACTAAACGCCAATTAGTATAATTTTTAACATAAGCATTTAGAAAAAGTTTTATGATGTTCACTTATACTGTTTCACATTAATCTAACAGAACGTGGTCATACATGTCCATGACCATATATGGCTTATGTGGCCCTGAACAGAAACGGTTTTTGTTCACGAGAGAAAAATTCATGACCATATATGGATCATGTGGCACTCAACCTGTTAAACAAATGACATTATGGTCGTTCAACTTATAACATTATTAAGTCTCTTAAGCCCATTATATTAATTGGATCAAGTAGCATATCAACTGAGGCAAGTATACCCATTAAGGTGAAGCTGAATAAGGAAGTTACCTATGATTACGGCTTCATATTTGATTCTTATTCTCTGTACTCCACAAAATTGGGTTCAACTTGCAATAGATTAAAATATTCAAAATCGAACAAAAACTTTAAGTATTACATTATTTAATGTGCCATTATATATAGGAATGTCAAGAGTAGAAAGAAGTGAGGATATTTAAATGCAAAAATGGAGATAAAATTAGGAATATCAAGATATGCAAGAGGAATAATAGAGATAATACCTGAGTAGATAGAAATCTCAGAGTATCTAAGAATGAAATGAATTGAAAAAGAAAATTATGAGAAATGGAAGAAACAGGAAAGCTCATGATAGAAGAATGTGAAATAAGTGGGAAGAAAGATAAAAAGCTGGAAAGCAGTAAAGAATACAGAATTAGAGAAAAAGGGCATCATGCGACCTAACCTCAAGATCTCACTAGTAGCAGTGTAACAAATTTTTTATTTTATTGCCAGATGCATAATAGTACTTTTCAACACGAGTGAGAAAGTTTTTTTTTTTAGCGCATGGGGCATTTTTTGCATAGAAAAGTCACATGTGCTAAAAATCAACATACACACTAGTGTCAAACAATCTTTTATACCAAGAGAGCCTAAAAATCATGTCAAAGTTGCGATTTTTAGGTTAGAGTGGTATAAAATATATTTTATTTTTCTAAAACCATTTGTCACCAGCATTCGTCACCAAATTATTATGTTCTTTATCTTTTGAAAACATTAAAACATGCTTGTGTACTTTCTGCATATTGCAAATCTTTTGGCATTATGTTTAACAAAACTTAAAAGAAGCTTTTTTTTATAGTTAATCTAAAATATCCTTTAAAATTGAGAACAAAACTTACAAACTCAATAAAAATTGTAATAAAATCCGTTATGTTACTCTGAATTAGAGCACATAACTTTTTGATTCTGAAGGAAATTGTTTGTGTTTAATTATTAATTAAAATTAAAATTCATTAACAAATCACCTTAATACACTTTACACTAAGGGAATGGATTACCTATCCTGATGCATAAGAGTGTATTTATTCGTTTCTTACTTAATCATTAAGGTTTTTCAATTTTTTAACCAGAGATAAAAACCAGAGGTACAATCTGACAATAAGAATTTTACCTCTCATGCAATAGATACAAAGATTTGGTATATTTAAATTAAATATTACTTACCCGGCTATTTTATTTTTCAATGGTTTGCTTGGAATTATGGCAATTTCCTCGCATAATCTTTTATTTGTGTGGAAATCTAGGGTCAATCTCATATAGTATTTCTCGATGATAACCCGTGCAGCTTTCTTCACAGTCTTTGTTCTAACACGACCCTTAAAAAAAAAATTTGTATGTTACATCATTTGATATGTTATTCAGATGTTCATAAAGTTCATCATCAAAGAGTTTTTTGAGAATACTAGTTTTCAAAACATAGTTCGATGATAACCTCAACTCTTATTAAATTAATGATAATATTAGTCAATTCGATTATTTATCAAATAATAATTAAAAAATCTTGTATAGAACCTTTTTGTCAATAATATAAATTGCATATTTTAAATATAAAAATAAGGATTGTATTGATTTTTTTGGATTACTCAAAAATTAAACATTTGATACTTACCATCTTGGCTGCCTATAATTGAAAAGGCACGTGAAGTCCACGCTTATAGCAACGAATATAGACGCTTATAGAAGGGAAAGTCTCTTTGCCACTTTCTCACGTTAAGCCGGCCCCCGGGCCCCCGCGCCAGGGACCGCCGTGACCTGGACACCCGAATGTAGATTTTCATACAACTAATGACATTAAATTATTGCGCAGGGTTACCGCATTCTAATCGTGTAAGACATAAAATTGCGCGACTTATCGTTTTTGATTTATTGCAAAAACAAATCCGGGTGCAGAACGATTTTTATACCCACTTTAATTATTTACCCTTTAAAGATTTACACTTAATAATTATATTAAACGAACGCGGTAGCTCAGCTAAACAGTTTGGTATGTTCAAAATGACTAAAATGTTATAAATAAGAATAAAAATAATAAAAACAATTTTATCTATGAAAACAGCTGATCTGCAGTGTATGCGCATGCGCAAGTGGTCTTGTGCGGTGCGAATCAAGAAAAGGTATCTAGAGTATCTTCAAGCTACGGCAGCAACACGCGCGTACTGGCATTGCTCCCACTCCGATTGTACGATATTTGCACGTAACCCATACCGTCATGGTATGGGTCCCGAGTAAATTCGTATATAGACCACGCCCCGTTACATTCACAACAAAAGACGATCAGCGCACGTACGTATAACACGAGTGGGCCGGGGTTCGCGCCTGACACCGATCAGTTTTCTTTTATTATTATTTATTTATTGGCTTAATTGAATTTCGCTGCATAACAATAAGGCGTAATTGTGTAATGCATTAATACCATATTTCTTTATATTTAACATTATATCTGCAGCAGAATAAATTAATTCAAATAATAAAAAAGTATGTATTGGTGTACTCAATCACTTTTTTTAACATCAAAAATTATTTAATAGTATTGTAAGAATTTACACTTTGCAGTTTATAGTTTGCTATAAATAATGTGCATAGAATAAATTATTATGATTGGCTTAACTGCAGAAAGTATGTAAATAAATTTTATATTTATTAGTATTTATATAAATTTCTACTATCTAAATGTATTAAAAATGTGATCGTCCAATAGACACCTTCTTTACTCAACACCAAAAATAACGAAAAATATGTTTGTGACATTTTTCGATAGAGCATTATTTTTAGTTATAAACTAGGGTGTAAA
>UELU01100932.1:0-14305 GCA_900490025.1 Megastigmus dorsalis | reverse complement strand
ATATATATATAATATATATATATGACATATTCTTTTGATACACGGCGATCACCTGCCATTCGACTATGGTCTATTGACAGTCACACTTCACTTCAAACGCATCAGTTAAAATGTCTTCTACAGAGAGATATTTATTGAACAATGTGGTGGTAGGGATGGTGAAATTGACGATTCTACTAATTTTAGCCCACCAATGCGCACCACAGGTATCGACGGTTATAGTAGTAGTAAATACCTCTATCAGTTAGGTGCAGGTATAGGCGGCTTTATCAAAGGCCTATACCGACGTGCAATACCTAGACTTAAGGAAAAGCTCGAAGGAGGAGGGGCAAAAACCCGTACAGAGGTTATCCACAGTGCTGCCAACATTGTGCATGACAGTGGCATACATCATAAGCCAAGCAACGAGTCACTTCGTAAACGTATAGGAGAGGGTGGCATGAGACTTTTTAAAATGAAGGCCGATAGTGGAGATATGGTAGATGAACCGGAGTATAAAAGAAGGCGCGTGACACAGAAACCTCATTCTCTCAGTGGCGGTGGCGCGGCGGTGAACAGAGTATCTCCTTGTACAGTAAAAGAAAGACAGAGCAGAAGAAGAAAACAAATTGTAGAAAAAGCAAAGACAAAAAGGAAGAAACAGACTGGAAAAATAAACAAAGGTCGCTCTGTACGAGATATTTTTGAAAATTGACACAACATGGCGTTTTTACACACTCATTCTTGTGAATCATTAAAGTCTGAATTATCGCTCTTTGAATTGCCGACGACGCAGAAAGCTATCGAAAATTCTCACTGGGTACAGTACAAGCCGATATCGTCGCTTACCGTCCAATCGCCAATAGAATTTACCATTCCGGGAAATGTCGAGTATCTGGATTTGGCTCATACAGAATTGAGTGCGCGCGAGCACATATCGCCAAATACCCGTAATACCCGAAGACGCGACTGTGGGGCCTGTGAATAATTTGATGCACTCACTGTTCAATCAGGTTGACGTATTCTTTAATCAGAAGCCTGTTTCGCCACCAAATAATGCCTATGCCTACAGATCGTACATTAAAACTTTGCTTAATTATGGCCCTGCGGCAAAAAAAATCTCATTTGACGAGTGTTTTGTGGTATAATGACTCAGCAGGATTTATGGATAACTTGGAAGATAATAACAAGGGCCTTGGGAGCCGTCGAGATGTTATGACTAATAGTAAAATTGATATAGTCGGTCATATGCATTGTGACGTCTTTAACCAGGATAGACGTTTACTTGGAGGCGTCGAGGTCAGAGTACGACTTGTACGCTCCCGAGACAGTTTCTGCCTCATAGATTCTTCAGAGATGTATACAGATAAAATTACCGAGGCAGCCCTATTTGTTCGACGATTTGACGCCGCTCATTTCGATATCGAGTTTCTATGGAAGAATAATAAAAACCTAACTCTATCTCGGCATACGTAATTTAATTCCGATATTTGCTTTATTTTACTTTACAAAAATATTGTTACCGCTGCTATTTAATATTTACTAAAGTGCTTTAACAAATCTATAGTCTTAATAAAAAAAAATTTCGTAGAAAAATTTTAATTACAATATGTTCTTTAATTGTTATTTTTGCGGTGTTACGGGGTTACAAAAATTCACTGTTCGGGCACCATGTGACGGTATCTCCCGATCGGCGATATGTACGCGTTTGGAACTTGGTTCTACGGGTAGCCCGTGGCTCGATAACCCTATAAGAGCTTATGGACTTTTCCCCTACGACGCGTATTTTCGGAGATATGAGAGAATCCGTATTGCATCCTTTTTCCCGGACGGATGCTCTTGAGTATACCAGAGTTTGATTTGAGGTAAAAGGAAATGCAGTTCAAGATCAGTAAAGTAAAGCGATCTGGTTTGAATTAAAATAATAAATAAATATATTCTGTAAAAAGAACTGTAAAGCTAGGTTATCATGTTTATACAAAAGATGGCTTTCTTTAGTGAGGGCTGTGGTTAAGCATCTGCTGCTAAAACATGTAAAAGAAAAAGAGATATTAATTCATATATATAATTACGTATGCGGAACGTAGTCTAAAGCTAACCTAATTAACAGTTGATACGGGCGATTTTATCGCATCCTAGCGGTAGATATGTTTTATCGGCAGGAGGGAGGAAAGGTTTCCACCAAGGGGCACCTCGGGAATCCTTGACGGAGCCGGGCACGAATAAGGGGCACCTTACTCGTTGGCCAACGTACTGGTGAGCGGATTGAGCGGAGAGACGCACCTCTGCTCCAGCACACGGAGTTATACAAAGGGAGGGACAACTCTACTTTGTCATTGGACGGAGAGATCGGTTACGAGGAGCACCTCGTAACCGGTGCGGATAGTCAAGGGGCACCTCGACTATAGGGTCGGGAAAGGAGTTCGGATCCGGAGGACTATGGCCTAGTAATCAAAGGGGCACCTCTGATTTTACCACTGCGTGTAGACCTGCCGAACTGCTACCAAGGAGCGCGTTGGTCGAACTGTGGATTCGTGAGCAGCGCGAGCCAATTTGCACGCTCGCGCCGACTTATTCGGATCGAGCGCTCGCCAATCTCAATATTCGTGAAAGACACGGCCGAGTAAGTGGTGGGAGAGCCGCGCGGTGGGGACTCACTCTCGGCGCTCGGCTGTACGTTGTACGTTCGCGCATGTCATGCATGTGATGCGTACGTGAGCCGCGCTCGCGCATGTCATATCTGTGAGCGTGCGTACGCAAGCCGCACTCGGCTTGCGAATATAATCTTCGCGACGACGCGCTGTCGTTGCAAGGTTAAAGCTGTAACCATGCACAATGGCGTTCATGGCGTTATTCTCGGTCAATTACCGAAAAGAATCATTATTGGCTTTGTAGAGAATAAGACTTACAATGGCGACATAAGTCTCAACCCATTCAACTTCAAAAACTTTCATATAAATTTTTTGTGACTGTAATTACGAATTGAAGAAGAGCTGCCCGTCTTTTGACAAAATTGGCTGGTGCGAAAAATATTGCCTTCAACACGCTATCAAACCCTACTATTTCAGATATAGCTACGCGCTTAACAATATTTATCGTCTGAGGAATTGGCTAAGTTCACACGACTACAAAAGACAGGATACAATAGAGCCTATATTTGAGCCATCATTGAACCTCTGCGATAAATACGATGGAAATTTTTACACGCCTGTTCCAGATAAAACTTCACACTGTGGGAGTGTATCCTGCAGATCGGATCCCTCTCACTTGGACGAGGCCAGCTGCTCTTGTATTTAATGCAGAAGAACATAGGAAGAGTTGTATCCATTGGGTTGCATATATGTGACAAAAGATGGGACTGGCTTCTACTTTGATAGTTTTGGCCACCGGCCTCACATTTCACACTATCTGAATCGTATACGGAGAAATTGCAAAAAGTTTAAGTGGAATTATGCTCAATTGTAAAGTTATTTTTCTGCTGTGTGTGGGCAGAATTGTATATGTTAAATATCATACATTGTATATTGCTTAACAATAATCGAGAATGTAATTTGTTGTACGACCCTTAATTATGGAGTACAAGGGTCGCCAAGTTTAAACTATAATTGTAATACGTAACACTCAGCGCACGCACACATGTATGTATACCTGCGCTCCCCACCCGATCACCTCGCGTGACTTGGGCGAGCAAGCGGCAGCAGCCGGCTCGTTCACTCTCTCTATTCCGGGACAGCGCAGCAAACGTACCGTGCTATGCGAGAACATGGCTCGCTCAGCAAAACCTGTATCATTTATTATATATTAAACCTACATTTATTATCAAAGAGAAATTAAATCAGTGTCTCAATTACTCAACCAAGCACACCACTAATTCAACAGTATAATGTTTTTATATTATTTAGCCGCAGGATTTGTTATCTTCGTCGGCTTGAAAAACGTTTCTGCTGGGTCGAAAGAATTTCAGCCGATTGTACGCATTAGTGGATCATGAGACTTTTCTGGGTTCCGATTCTCACGCGATGCTTGGGAGGGTCTCAAACAGCAATTTGAAAATATTATCAAGTATTTTCGCTCGTATCACGAGGAAGAGCTGGTGGATCAGAGCATATCGATTTCTGGGTAAACTATTAGATACATGATAAATTACTCTGATAAGGCTTTTGAGTTAATACCTGATGGAGAAGAGTTTTCGAAAATCACTTGTATTTAAGCGCTTTACTTTTGAGAAGCTCTCACCCCATGTATAGATTATAGAATAAAATATTTGTTAGGCGTAACAAAAGGTATTAATTGCATATTAGATTTACTTGTAAATTATGCTAAAGATAAAATACAGAATGTCGAAAATTCGGAATATACTTATTTTAGTAGCGGAAACGTAGAGTATGCGCTACGATCTATCGATGATAGTTTGTAACTTTACCCCCTCTGGGTTACCTTCTCACATTCCATCCCTTGCCGGATGCTCGCGAGAAATCCAGGGTTAGTTATTTATATGTATATATACATATATAGCAGGGCGACGTAAGTTATTTATGTTCGGGTGTTTAAATAAATGACCGAGTTAATTGAATTAAATGTATATACATATTGTAAATTAATAACTAAAAAATAATACAAAGTAACAATATCTTAAATTGAAGCTAAAGGCGCTTGAATAATGAACGTTTATCGATGTCCGGCGTCTCTGCCTTATTCGTTATGCTACAACAAAAAGAATTAGAGAATGTAAATTTATATAATTTTGACACGGTGCGTTCGATGCATATAATATATGTCTATATCCTTCGTACGCTGCTCATTCGCATATACAATATTTAATATATATTTACGGGCGCGTCGGTCGCGTAATATAAAACCCGTTCTGTATGGCGGGGCTAGGGTAATTAGAAGCTGGTGCGAGACCCTTACGAGGAGCACCTCGAGAGTCTCCGGACGGGACCTTACTACAACGAGGGGAACCTCGTGGAAGCTCGGTTACGAAGTTTTGCACAAAAGCGAGGAGCACCTCGACTTTTGCGGCGCATACACGTACCAGGAGCACCTCGTACGTGTGACAGGATGGCGTTCACGAGGGGCACCTCGTGATTACGTCCGGGGAATCGAGCAGTACCTCTATTGCTGGGAGGCGAGCTCGGGCCGCAGCTGGATAGCTATGTTAAGACAGAGGAGCACCTCTAGCCTCGATCGAGCGTATTCTCGCTGTGACTTCTCCAAGGAGCACCTTGGTCGAACTGAGGATTCGCAGCCAGCGCGAGTCATTATCTATCCTCTCGATGAGCTAGGCAGGGTGGGGGATCGTTGCGTGATTGATGTGATAGCCCGCGTAGCGGGAGAGTCGCGCGCACAGTGGGGCGCGCTCTCTCTCGCGCTCTATCACGAAATTTCGCGCGTCTCTTTCTGCGACGCTGTGCTATCGTCGCAAGTCTTGTAAATTATCTAGAAAACTCCTTAAAGGAGCTTAATGTACATATGGCAACCGAAGACATATATATCGTCGTGCATGAATTTGCTAACCTATTAGTGGTGTGCTGAGATCGATTCTATGTGCTTCCGGGAGTAATTTGCTTCTCACGCGAATTTTTACAAATCAAAAATTCTATTTTCCATAAAAAAAAATTTATAATTATTTAAACAATTGAAAAACTCAACTAGTTGATTAAAACAACAAACCACTTTAAATTTTATTCAATCCCCAAATTTTTTAGACAACAATTTCTGAAAAATCAGCAAAATTGTCGCTAATAAATAATTAAAATCGATACATATTTTATTGTTATAGAACTGATTCATAGTCTTTGATTTCAGAGTGCTCCATACTGCATGTGGAAGGAATCAAGTAAAAAACTTTCTGGAAATGCTCAGTTTGAAGGATATAGTGTTGATTTAATACAAGAAATATCTCGAATTTTGGGATTTAACTATACCATACAATTAGTTCCAGACGGACGTTACGGATCATTTAATAGGGAAACAAAGGAATGGGATGGCATGATAAAAGAACTTCTTGATCAGAAGGCGGATTTGGCTATAGCAGATCTTACAATAACTTATGATCGTGAACAAGCAGTAGATTTTACAATGCCATTTATGAACTTAGGTATGATATTTGAATAAAATCATATTTTAACTAAATTATTATTTATTTCTGTCAATATTATATCAATTTCTGAAAGTATCGATTTTGTATATTCATCATTCATTTAACATAATTTATTCTAATAGCACACTGACAAGCAGATGACAAGGTATTCTGTATTTTTGAAATAGTTATGTTGTAAAATTTATGACATTATGAATTGTACTGAAACTACTAAGTGAAGCCTGAGAAAGATATAATGTTGTAAGTCTTTGAAACATTGCTAGCAATACTGTCTTGGAAATTTCAAGAATTACTATTTTGTATCTGTGATGTAGTCGAGTCAACCGTGAGCGCGTATGCATAAGCATAGCGGATGCTTCGAAATGTGTGTGTACATGTATGTGTATGTGCACACGCAATGTGTGTAATAATGAATGACAGCACTCGGTTCTGGGTCGCGGAATCGTAAAGACCTGTACGGTATACACTTGTATCATACCTTACTGACCAGTTACTCAATAAATATACCTTTTACTGAACATTATCACTAGAGTATTTTACTAATATTAAATTTATATACAAAGATATAACAGCATCAGCTGTGGAATTAAAAATATTCATCTTTATTCTCAATGTATATTTGAGCATATTCATCGTTATGCTCAAAATATATTTTCGTGCACTGAAAAAACATTTTGGTTGTGAGATCCAAAGGTTTGGTCAACACAACCAAAGTATATGGATAAATATCAGCCTTCCAAAGCTTTGTTTATCACAATCAAAGTCCTCCCAAACATTGACTTTGGTTGTGACAAACAAAGCTTTGCCTGTGAGATCCAAAGTATGTTTGACAATCTCACTATGCGACAACCATTTGGCTCTCGCAACCTTTTCAAATGGATGCTACAACCAAAGCTTTAGACACTACAACCAAACCACAACAACTAATGACTTTGGTTTTGACAACTAATACTTTGGGTGCTGTGACCAAAGTCTTTGGATCCCACAACTAAATACAGACCAACTAACTACTCTTGTTGCCACAACCAAAGCTCTTCTTTCCATGTGTATTTATTTGTACAGAATATAAAGTTTTAGAGTAATGCTTAAAGTCAATATACATTAGTCAATATCTTGAAAAAAGCCCTTTTAAAGAAACACGGATGTATTTATTTTATCCTAAAAGTTGTTTCCGAGAGTTTCAAGAAAATCCAGAACCCTCATTATTAGTCGTTTCCTCTTAAATAAAAATATATTTACTTTTATTATAGTTGGAATTATTTGAGAAATTTTTATGTATTAAGAATATTATATTGTGCTGTAGTCGGCAGAATTCCACAGAGCAGCTTTGAAAATAAGATTGTTTCGTCCATGACTATTATGACTTTAATGCAAAGCACTGATAGCCTTACTTTAAATATTCGCCACCGATGGAGAGGTGGATTTATATTTAATAGTTTTAAAATACGAAACTGCTTCACCAACCCGAGCACCGAATGCTGAGCGGGGTCAGAAAGAGAAGAAAGAGAAAGAAAGAACGCTGCCTGCGCGAAGCACTTTTTGCTCTTGACCTCTAAGCGATCGGTAATGTAATGTCATAAAAATAAAGGGCTGCTTCTGTTACAGTTATCGTCCTGGTTATTTATTGGCCTAATAGCCGGATCCTCGGTAATCTACACGTGTAGGGCCTGCATTCACATTCTCATCCTCAATAATCCGTACAACTGGTGACCTCGACGAGATCGGAGGTGCGAATATCGTCACGAACTTGTGGTTTTCAATTCGGGCAACAACAGTTCACCAGAAAGGGTTTGAGTAGTTGTTCCTACACAGCGGCGTACGCAGAGAAAAATGCAGGGAAGTTAGACACAGCCTTCATCGCAGTCTAGTGTATAGCCACATTTTTGCTGGTTCAACCACGTTGGATATCACCCCATACAGAGAAAAAAAAAAGGTAGATATGCTCAAGACTCACGTAGATGTTACGCGAGTAGTTAAGTAAGCGCTTTTCTGTAACATTAACGTATCCACTTAAGTAATTTTAACGTGAGCGACTGAAACAGAAACAAAGGACTCGCAGCGCTCGTGCGAGCTGAGATGAAAACGGAAACATAAATATATCTGTTTGTTTGATCATTGATGTTATATTTGATCTGTTGAAAATTTGCGACGACAGCGAGTCGTCATTATAATAACACACGCACACAAGCCAAGCGCGGCTCACATACATGCGTAGGTATGAGCTATGCCTGAGCATAGCCTGAGCGGTGGGGAGAGTCGCGCGTAAAACCGAGTTTATATGAAGTACTCCTCATACTCTGGTTCCGCCGAAACTCAGTTTCTGCAAGTAGAAGCAGAGTTCCATAGCTCGGGTATTACTACCGAAATTACGAATGCTAGACACGTTATAGTAATATTACCGAGCGAAGCTGCATCTTATTATAGTGCCATAATGCTTTTTGTAACCATTAAAAACAAGTACACCCAAATAATGAATAGACTCATCTTGACATACGGATCTACTTCGCAAAAAGACTTTGGCAATTCTTTAATACAGAGATTTGCTATTTGCGGGGCGAAGATACGGTTGTAGCTGACCCGCTGTCGCGGATTGATCCTTCCATCGCGCCAACCACCTTTGATTGGCGAGTTAAGGCATCGATTGACGATCCCTTCGTCAGAAAAATCCTCGCATCCATTTATACTTTCAGCTTTTCTTTACACTAGAAGATATAATCATCCTTTAAAATTAAGTAAACTGCGCTGTGAGCCCAAGCACTTGGCAATCAATTGCAATTATATTGCACAAAAATTTAGACCTTTCCTGCGTGAAGGACAGGCTGATTATACAGCACTATATATCGTCCAATATGGCCAAACTAATCAGACAATTGGGCAGAGGATTGCATAGATTTCCAGCGCTTCAAGGTCTCACGAGAAAACCAACTTTTACCAACCCATTTTGTGGCACCGGACGCGCATTTTTTTCATTTACATATCGATATAGTTAATCTCCTACCTTCGAGCGAGGGCTATAAATATCTACTTACCATGATCAATAGATTTTCACGCTGGCCGGAGGCGGTGCCGCTCTACGATATATCGGCACCAACAATGGCTCGCGCGCTTTTTGACACCTGGGTGGCACACTTCGGTGCACCGGTCACTTTGACTACCGATCAGGGACGGTAATTTGAATTCCAACTCTTAAACTCATTATTGGAGCTAATCGGTAGTAAGCGAATGCGTACAACCGCTTACCTTCCTGAAGCAAACGGCATAATTGAAAGATGGCGCAGGTATTGAAAGGCGCACAAAGGTGCGCCTTAACACAGACGCCAGTCTGGCAGAGCTCGTATATGGTGCCAAATTGGCAATATTGGGTGACATTTTGGAACTTCACGATATATTCGCGAAAGGCGTTATTTTTTTATCGGAGTTTAAGGAATATATAACTCGAATCAAATCTGTGCCGGTGACGCATAAAAATGCATAATTAGATGATGAATTGATTATTCCTTTATTTTTCAACTGGATAAGATGATTTTTATTGATCATCACGAAATACAAATTGCGAAAGAGAATCTTTAATTTACTCTTTGCAAAGAATAAATTAAAGATTCTCCTTCGGATTTTGTATTCCGTGATGATCAATAAAATCACCTTATCCAGCATAAAAATGCATTCTAGCCCGTCAATTTCAAAGATTTGGCCAACTGCATACATGTTTTCGAAATAATCAAAGCTGTCAAACTACAACTAACGCAACCCCCACAGGTCCTCACAAAATAGTCTCACGACACCCAGACGGACGCACTTACACATTAGAAGGAAACGGGAGACACATACCTGTAACCATTCAACGTTTAAAATCGGCTTACTACTGAAAAGATGAATGCAATAACTTGAATTCCCAAATCACCAACAACCACTAATCTTGATCACAATGCAAATGGAGATGCACTGCAGCGTTTTCTTTCTGCAAAAGTTAACCTGCTCTCTAAATACATCGCGCGCAAGCTAGTTCACGATACAGAAAGCGTATTTATAAATATTTTGTCGCAAAATAATAATTCAACACCGCGTCTTAATACACCGAACACTGAAGAATCGGATTGTTTCGAGGAGCTACTCTGCATCACGATACAGGCTTAGGTGCATGCAAGCAACAACGTGGACGAGCCGTCGCCAGGGGTGGATGACCTCAACGACGATACGATTCTTGCGGAAAGCATCGCAAATGACCAATTGATGACCAATCAAAGACCATCGAACCACAGAGCGATATTAATAACGTCGAGATTTTAACTCCGACTACAACGCAACTAAATGCAATCGTATCAAATTCGGTCGTATGTGGGGGCACTCCAGTAAGCATTGCGCAAGATAGGGCTAGTTCAGTTCCCACAAAACATGACAATAATAAGACTGACACAGTAGTTACTTCTAAACCAAAGGAAACTAAATTTATTCCCATTATTTAAAAAAAAAGACAATTAAACTCTGTCAGTACCGATAAATTTAATTCTAATCCAAACAAAAAAAAGAAAATTAGAAGAGTTAGATTTAATGACAGCTTTACCATTAATGTATACACCAATCCTCTTACTCGTACCCTAAAGCTTTTTGTAAGTACAAACAAGTCGCGAGAGCAAGCTGGAGGAAACAAGTCCTTCCATCAGTACCCAAGCAGCATACTAATCCAGAGAAAACTTTCTTTCTGATAGCTAGCTCTCTCTAAGTCAGTCTGCTCGAAGTAATGAATTCTTCAAGCGGCTGGACCAGAGTCGAGGTCGCTTCGCCTGCTTGTCGCTATCATGGCAACACCGGGAGAATCCATCGAGCAACACCATCTCCGCATTGCGGAGCTTCATCGCGGCTCCTTGAAGGACTCATTTATGGTCTAGGTCACACAGCACACCGCCTTCCCCAGGAGGAGCGACACAGAGAGGTTGTGACCTCCTCGCTGGAGGGTCGGCCCGGCGAGACTCTAATTTCACATAAACTCATTAACTGCCCACAAATTCGCGTAGAATCTTTATTCAATTTATTAGAAAATAACACTATTTTATAAGAGCTAAGCCTGGCTGACTGCTCCAACATCAAACGTAGTCAACGTGTCTGGCAGCACCCTGAGAAGGTTATCAACTCAAATAACGAGTATGAGTTTCAATTCTCATGTTGACTTTGTAATAAATAATTACTTTATTTAAAACGTTAATTCAATCCCACTTATTATACAGGGCCTCCCGCTATCGATCCCGCAAAAGGATCCACCGGATAGAGGGGAAAATTCTAAGACATACGTAACTTTTCCGTTTTACGATTAATTGCATAATTTTTGAGTTAACTCAACAGGGAAGGCCCTGTACACATCTAATATCTAGACTCCTTATGTACAAATAAAAATAAAAAACTTGAAGATATTGAACATAATTTTATTCGATATCTCTTCTACTAAATTCATACTTAAATATCCAAAATTGACCATTCACATAATGACAAGGCAGTGTAATTTAATTTTCCCACGATTAATGTCTACGTGAATTTCAAGACATTATTTTTTCATATAATATTATAAATCACTTGGTCAATTGACTCGAGATCTTCAATCTTTTCTCACCTAGAATACTTGATTATAATATACATATCCTTGGAGGTATTTCGGGAAACAGAGCAATATCCAATTTTCAATTTTACTCATGTTTTCGTCTATTAATTAGATCATGCAACAATATCAATATTAATTTAAGAAACTTCCATATAGGTCAATTCAAAAGTCAGACACGCAACTTTACTAGTCTGCGTGTAGCAGTACTACATGTATTGCAGCCGCTTAGATTGTACCATCTAACGTAATTTATAGTTACCATTTTTGTATTGGATTAGACAATTTACTAAACAAATAAGAAAATAAATAAATATTATGTAATGTTTTTACTAGTTGAAGAATAACATTCAAGATTTTAAATTTCTATAATCTATTTCTAGGGATAAGTATACTTTATAGAAAACCAGTGAAACAACCGCCTAATTTATTTTCTTTTTTAAGTCCATTAAGCTTAGACGTTTGGATTTATATGGCAACAGCTTATTTAGGCGTATCTGTACTTCTCTTTATACTAGCAAGGTTCGTATGTTTATTTTTCAACCATTAGTATTACATAATTAATATAGTAATATCAGTTTTTAGGTCGAACTTAACTTACAATCCACTGTTATTTAGTTAAATAATTTTAATAAAAATTAAAAAAAGTTTGATAGGTGGGAATCAATATTTTTTTCTGTCACTTGTTGTGATTAGACAACATGACCCTTCTCAAAGAAAAATAATAATGTAAACAACGTCTAAGACATATTTTATCAGTGTCTATATTCTGATATATATAAAATGTTATGAATAAAATATATATCGAACATATTTTATGCTATATACTATTTATTTATGGTAAAATTATATCAGAAAAAATTAGAAAGCCGTAAAAGAGCATGATTTATATACATATAATCTGTTATAATATCTACGAAAGTAGTGAAATCTACAAAAATTACCTTTATAAAAATGTAAACATTGTGGCAAGTATGATTGGTCCTTCCGGGCACAATTAAATTTATTCTTGAACCAAATCCTACCATAAAATAAAATCTCTTGAGTCGCTGTACCTATAATCTCTTTCCAATAATCATCTTCAATCAAAAAAAAATATATATATATTAGTATTTTGCTGCATAACATTTAATTCATCTTTATTAATTTTGATCTTATTATAATTTGAGCTGAATAAACTTATGAAATCAAGTAAGGAATTACTATCAAACATTCTTTTTGTCTCAGTTATGCAAATTAGATAAACATATTATTTATATTCTTAATAAATACTTTGAATATTTTAATTTCAGATAGGCTTGCCTCTTGGAAAATATATATTTGCAGGCCTACCTATAAAAAATAATGATACTATTAAACCCATGAATTTTACTAGGCACATTAATTATTATATTATCTCGACTTACTTTACCACGTGAATGGAAGTAAGAAAGGGTAAATATTAATTTACTGTTTAAATGTTTTACAAACCAAAAATTGTTTCCATATATATTACATTTGGCCCATTCCATATGGATTAAATGGCTAAAAACATCGACCTTCTATTAGAACGGTGTTAAGGGGACGTCGGAGTCACTAAAAATTTAAATTTCCCGCCCTTACTACATCGAAATACCCACAAGGTTTTTCAAACTTTTCTCTTTAACAAATTAACCAATTGACTTAAAATTTTAGGATATGATAGAATGATCATAATTGAAGCGCGCTCAGCCCTGAAATTACCAATAAATTGTGTAAATATAATATTTTTAATTTGAAATTTAATTTCAAAGTCAGAATCATGCCATCTCTTGGATTGAATTGAAATCAGTCAAAATTTGGTATTTTCTTCTCTAGCTTCTATATTATTTTAGTTTTCGGAAATTTCTGGGCTGAGCGCGTTCTATTTATGATCATTCTATCATCTCTAAAAGATTCAAGTGAATTTGTTAATTTGTTAAAGAGAAAAGTTTGAAAAACCTAATGTCGGTAAAACAGGCGACTCCGGCATCCTCTTAAGAAAACGGAATATTCAAGTTTTCTTAAGAAATGATAATAATTTGGGTAGTTTGTTTAGTAATTGTAATGACAAGGATGGTAAACGTATAAAATCAGGAGTAGTTTATAAAATTAATTGTAGAGATTGTAAAGGATGTTATATTGGCTAAACTGGTAGATAGTTGAAAAAAGAATATATGAACATCAATATAGTTCACGGAGCACATATTTTACTTCGGGGTTAAAGGAACATTGTATGAATTGTTTGCATTCTTTCGATTTCGGGAGTGTGGAGGTTTTAGAAGAGGGGATTAGGAATAGATATAAGAGGGAGTGTTTTGAGAGTATCCACATTCTAAGGAATCGAAATAATGTTAATTTAATGATAGAGTCGAGTAGGGAGGGGGTTGGTAGTGGGGAGAGGAGGGATGGGTAGAGGGATGGGTATTTAAGGAGGCTAAACATGCTTTCCATTTCAGTCCCTGAGGAGGAGCCGGAGCGGGCTCGAAACGTCGGACATGTTTGGGTGGTGGGGGGCGGTCAGATTGTCCTTTACTAACAAAAGTTTATTTCAGGGTTAAATATAAGTTTATTTCAGATTCTTCGGGGGTGATTGTAAACACAAGGGCAATCTGATTGCCCATGAATATTGATTAGAC
>UELU01100922.1:0-20000 GCA_900490025.1 Megastigmus dorsalis | reverse complement strand
TATATATATATATATATTTATTTATTTACTTATTTATTCAATTTATTTATATGTATATATATATATATCATCGTCGTCGTTACACATCATATAATTTAACATACGCAAAGACATTACAAAAGTGATTATCGTAATTCCCCGTGTCAAATTGTCGTAATTCGAAAAACAGCCGCACGATAGACGCCTTATAATTATAATAATTAATTCATGTATATATACACGTACACATGTATACATATATACATTCGCGGGTCGCTGAATTTGGATTTTAAAAGTGTGGGTGCAAACGTATTTTGGAGCATTGGAATCGAATATGAGATGGTTTAAGTGCAACACTTATAAAACTACTTTCTTCCCAAATGATGTCAGTTCAGCATTATTAAATTATTTTTTTCTTCTATAGGAAATAAGTTACATGCAAATTCATATAAATCTTTATTTAATATAATTTATTTTATCGAAAGTTTTTTACGAACAAATCGTATATCTAATATGAAAACTTGCTACAATTTAACGGAGCAAACCATAGATATTTTTTCCAATAATATGAAGTTTGCAAGTTGGAATTAAAAAGTTTCCGAGTCCAAGATTGTAATCGCATTTCTAATAGGGAAAAATGTCAGAGAAAAGAATCGAATCCAATTCACAATAGCGAGCCCCGATTGAAGATAGAGATGCAAAAAGTTTTCAATCGAGCTTAAGTACGAAGTGTGGGAGAAAAAGAATAACCACCAAAAGCATCCAATGAGAATTTTTTGGTTACTTATATAACGCAAAGCGTTAATTTATCGTTAATTTTTTAATCAGACCCAAGGGGGAGAAGAAAGATCAAAGCGTTGTCTACTCCTGGGCACGTCTGCGTCGTATGGAGAAAAAAGAAGAGGAAGAAACGGAAGAGATAGAGAGAGAGAGGGGAAGAAAGAACACGGTTTTGCGACCACGCATTAAATGTATTTCATGTAGGTGTACATATATATGTGTACACGTAAATGTGTATGTACATATACATATATATATATATGCGCCCTCACGTGTATGTATGTACTCGTGGACAATAAAAGCTCTCGTAAAGAATATCATCGTATATCGGTAAATCTGTCGGATAAAATCTTGTGTAAACTTCGGATAAAAATGATAAATTTATATATATACATATACTTGAGTGTATAGACGTCGAGCGTCGCGACTTGGCTTTTTGCCCTTGTTTATTATTTTCTCTTTTATCTCTCTTTTTTTATTATGACTTTTTCTCGCGCATTCTTTTATTGCGGTCTTTCGTGCCGTTGATTCAGCGAAGAAACGTAGCATTTAGCCGAACAACTATGGGAGAGGAAAATGATCGTAATAAACAATTTTTTAGTTAACATGAATTTTTACACAATTATGGGTAATTAATTAAATATTATTCTTATATCCTAATAGAAATGTTAAGGAGTTTTTAGTCAGCTTTCAGCTAGATTTTTTGAATATATTGAATTTTTACTATTATCTTTGGCATTGTTGCCAGTTTAGAACTAAATATTATATAATTAAAACTTAGCTTAATAACTGAATAATATAGTCCGCGATGTAGAATGTTTTTAAGTATATTGTTTACGTCATAGGCTTGAAACTCTATCAATGAATTAGCTCAATTAAAATTTATACTTATGAAAAGGACAGGTCAGTTCAGGACCTGGAAAAAAGACAGATTAAATTTATTAATAACAAATGTTTACCTTTAACAAATTCTTTAAAAGGAATACTTTTTATATCAACATATAATGTTTTTAGCAGTATTTTGAGACCTGCTAAACGTAATTATATCAATTCAGTTCTTAGATACTTGCATCCTAATAAATTAGTTCAAAATGACTTTACCGCAGGGTTCCAAAAACAAGTCTCAATGGATTAATACGAACTTTTTTTAAATTCAAGGTATTTTATTCCCTAAATGTTTTATATTTTTATTTTTATTTAACTTTGTTACTCAATTTTGTTATTTTTTCTAGTTTTTCTTTAATATTTTGGTCCAAAAATTTTCCTTTTTGTTTTCTGAAAATGTGCTTAACTCACTTTGTAAAGATTGAAATACCTTTAATTTAAAAAAATGTTTGTACAAATTCACCAAGACTTGGCTTTGGGCCCGTTTGCTAAACTCATTTTCGACCAATATATTGGGTTGTAAGTATTTAAGACTTGAATTGAAATAAGTAAACTTAGCAGGTCTCAAAGTACTGCTAAAAATATTTATTATTAGTAAGAAATATTTTCCTTTTAAAAAGTTTGTTAAAGGTAAAATGTTATTAACAAATTTTGTATTTTTTTTTAAAGGTTTAACACCAGATTGTCTCATTAAACTATTTTTATATTGGTTTAATAAGTATAATAACAAGTCACATTGAGAAAGTTAAATTTGTTAATATATATATTGTATAGTAAAAATTTAAGATTCAATCAACATGTGCATAGGGTACGAGTATCTGTTTGTGATACCTTAAGAAAATTTTATTGTTTGTGAATGAATTTTAAGTCCTTATTAAGATAAATGTATCACTAATTGAACCGTTAGAGGGACTGAATGCCCCTAACTGTGCTAAACATTTATAAATATCAAATTTGGTTTTGTCTTTTATTAAAAATGCTTCATATAATTAGAATCCATTGCTATTTAGGATTATGTGTTCAATACTTTATCGTTTAATAGGAATTTTATTTAAATTCATAGTCCGGAGAACAATTTACGAGACCCATTACTTAAATTCTGTTATTTTTCGACATTATAAGTAAAGTTAGAAAATCCACCAGCACTACATTAGAGCTTACAAATAATTCGGACTAAACGATAGTTATTGAAATCTTATTAAAAATAGTTTTTATATTTAAAAGCATCATACTTATGTACTAAAATCAATTGTATACGCAAATATTTTGAAAATAAATAGAGTTTTTTCGCGACAATACACGTTTATTTAGTGGTACTTCAAAATTCGGATGGTCAAACAATAGCATTTTCCATTGTCCAGTTATTGGTGCATTGCATTATTTTAAATATTAATAATACTTGTTTAGATAGATTAATAAAGAATTATTTATTTGTTATTCAATTAAATAAATATCTTTTTCTAAAGTTGGTACATTTTTTTGAAACAGATAAATTAATGCATTTTATATACGATTGATTTTCCTAATGCCCTTAGTCATTCAGTTAGTATTACATTTACCTTACTGAGAATTGATTTGCTAAGAGATTACATTTATTTTTACATACAGTGAGTTTTTCATAAATATTAATATATTAAAATTATGATAAAAGTAGGAAAAGGAATGCTTGCACAAGTCTATGCCCACTGAGAGATTGATGGACATAATTGCGTGCCCCTTAAATTCTGTGCTTGCATATAAGTACATGTTTTAATAAACCATAATAATTTTCTGATAATATATAGTACTATAATGATGTAAAAATTTCAATAAAAGGAACCGTAACTATTCCAAAAGTAAAAAGAGAAATATACTTTCAAATGTTCTATACCGTGAATTATATTATGCAGTTATGAACTAGCTTTTAATTATACAGTGTCTAATTTTAGTTGATATCGCCAAGCAAGAGATAATATTGAAAATTCAATATATCCAAAAAATCTGGCTAAAAACAAGCTAGAAACTTCTTAACATTTCTACCAGTTTTGTGCCAACTAGATGCCGATGAGCTTTCGAAATTTGTTACAATTTAAAACTCTTATTTAAAATTATAAAAATATATTTAAAATATTTATATAACTAGTTATTGGTAATACTGTATATTACATAATAGCTGCTTATTACATAATTCTCACTTTTTAGACTCAAAATTACATTAATTTATTTACTTTCAAAGAGATACTATTTCTTATCACTTTTGACAAAAAAGTGGCGCGAATCTCTGGAAATCATGATTTAAGTTTTGGAGAATAAGTAAGCTGCATTTGAAAAAAGTTAAAACATAAAACATTCAGATAGAAAATATAAGAAAATTAAAAATTAAATTGCATTAAAAATTAAGAAAATATAAGAAAACTTTATTCAAAGAAATATCTCATGTGCTCAATTCTTCGTGTTTTATTAAGGCGTTTATTGTAGTCGCATACAACTCGAGACAGGGTCAAAAATACGCATTCGCGTCCTAGTGTATAATTAAATAACTTTCAAAGCATCAAAACAAAAACACCAAAATTCTAGAAAAAAACTGGGATTAACAAATAGTGAAATCAATTATGTTAAAACTTTAAATAAAAAATTGTTAATTTAGTTTTACCTTTTCAAGAAAAATGTTATGTACCCTTAAATATAAAAATAGCCTCGTAGTTTAGATTCAATACGTGAATGGCCTTTACTTTTTTGTTCTGGTGGCTTCCTCGTCTCGTTTGTCCGCTATTTCGTTTCTCGAATGGGAGAAAAAGTGAATGGCAAAAAAGAGAAAGGAAGTGTTGTTGTGTGTAATATGCTTTTGTTTCTATTCTTCTTTTTTTGGAACAGGTAAAAAGCCGAGACACGCCGCATGTATTTCGTTTAATTATTAGGTTTATCTATTTCATTAGCTTTAAAGTTAAGTTTATATTTATAATTTGCTGATTCATTTTATAATTAAATTCATCGCTTTATAATTTACAATTATCTCGCTGAATTTTATCTGATGTGCAGAACCGTTGTTTTCTCATATGCGGTTTTTCTGTTTTTACTTTTATTTGACGGTTTAAGTTTTTCCATGTTTTTAATTTATCTATTAGCGCTTGTTTGTTAATATACGTTTTTCTATATATTTTTCTCCATTGTTTATTTCCTTATGTTTAAAGTGAAATAGAGAATAATATTTTCGATTCATTTTTAATAACGGTTTAATTAATTTCAGAAAACTTATAAAGTACGATTAGAATGAAAAAAAATATGCGAGTTAATGAATTTTCATTATCTTTATTATGTTCTTGAAGTACAATATATAAAAATATGTAATTAAATAGAAACGAAATAAAAGTAAGAATCCTATTACGTAATTTGGACGATATAAGTAACATAAACGAAACAATTTATTAAATTTAAGAATCGGTAAAGAGTTTATCCTATTAAATTGATTTTTCATTCGCGATATTCTTTTCTTTTGGTTTGTTTACGGTTTTATTTATTGTAGAAATGAAATACACGCATAGTTGGAATCTGCACGAACGCGATGAAACGTTTTTTCTTACTAAGAATTTGAGCATAGCGCGGCTTCGGTGCTGTGTTGTTTTTTACAATTAATTATTTTTTTGGATTTTTCAATAGTTTTTTTCATTATTTTTCTTCAATATATATTTCGGCATGTTCGTCGATGTACCCTTAACAATTGGTGTATATAAGAAAAACGTTTTCGAACTTCATTTATTTTTAATTCTCCATTAAGGATGTGCGTGTGTCCCATTTTTTTGGTAATTTTATACTTTTAAAATTCGCCGTTACTGTACTTTTTATTTTTCCCTTAATGCGAACATATGACGCTCCGTATATGGGAACCCGATTATTTAAATATCGCCGTCGTCTGCGTGGAAAACGATTTCGGTGATTATTATTTTAGTATATTATATACTTCTATGTATGCGTTGAATTGATGCAATATAATGCTTTCTGCTGAAAATAGTAATAAATAGCTAAGAGTACAGATCGTTTAATTGAAAGAATCTAAAAAACCTAATCAGTTTTTAGGTATTCAATTACTTTAATGATTTTAAAGCTACGTTTTAAAATAAAATTAAATATGAAATTGTAGCTTAAGTTTTAATTTCTTTTTTTTCTGTAAAAATAAATTACTTATTTTTTTAATTTCAAATATATAATATGATATATTTTAATGTATATAACATTAGATGTTGCATTAATTAAGCTAAGTCGCAACTTTCTCATTGAATTTTCTGTTTAAGGTATTTCTAATTTTTAATTTTTTGCCACCTTCAAAATTAATCGAAATCTATCCAATTTTGCTCAACGTGTGCGGCACACGTAAAGAGAAACGAACAATAAGATTGGAAACAAAACGCTCATCGTTATTTCCAAACAATGGATTACGTAAAAGCGCGGGTACCAGATGACTCGAGGCAGCTCTTAATTAAAAACGAAGGATACAGCAATGAAAAGTTGCACTATCAATCGTGGCCTTCGATTCAACGCATTCCAATAGAGACTTCAATAATTCTATGGAATGAAGGGGGGAAAATGGAAAATCGATTGTATTTATAAATTTAAAGAGGCAATGTGATAAAAGGTGATCGTTGAAAATATATGTATATCTTGTGACAAAAACTTTTCGATTGCCAAGAGAGTCTCGTTAATCGAGAAAAACATTTCGTTTACGCATTTTATTTTTATTCATTTTCATTTTAGGAACAGAGACGAAGATGGGGACAGACTATACGCGTTGTCCGTGTAAACCTAATTCAATTCCTTCGTGTTTTTTTAATTGATTAATTAATTGGTTAATCTTACAATTTATTAACAGTTCTTACTACCCATTAGTTTAACGTTCAAATCTCGTTTCGCTTGTGTACTTCTTTAAGCTTGCTCGCCTGGTTCCCTGTACCCAGCCATCTCTTTTCATTCGCCCTTCTTTTTTATATAATGTATTTCGCTTTTAGTGGATTCGGTTTATTTTACAATGCATCGTCATTTCTTCTTTTATAATCATTATTATTTATGTATATGCGCACTATTATGTATACTATGTATATCGTTTATTTAAGTTAATGCGCACGCGCAAATGTTGAATATTGTGGGTAAGTGTATGTGTCGGTATGCGCTTAATTGTGGCTTCTCATATACATCCTTACATATAATATATAAATATCTTCGAATAATTGGCTAATCATAATGGTTTCATATTTTTCATCTTACTTTCGACAGAGCTACAACGAGATATATTCTTAAACTGCATAAAAAAGAATAAGAAAGAATGTAAAACCGGCTTTCAATGGAATTTCGGCGTTTCTCGGTACTGCTTATACTTTTGCTCTAAGGCAAAGTTTCGCGATATTCTCAATTGCAATTTCCCGATATTTTGGCAAAGGTAAGGAAAAATAGAAAGGTTAAAGTTTAGTTAGCAAGCCGTTGCGAGCCTGCATATTCTCCTATGTATTTCTCATGGTGAGTTCAGAAAGTAAAAATAAAGAAGGAAGCGCGGGAGGCAGGGAAGAAAATTAAAGCGAGAAATTCGTTAATGAGAAAAGTCCATTTGAAAAACACAAAAAAGCGTCTTTATTCCGTGCTTCCACTGGGCAAAAGAACGGAGCAGCACTTTTTACCCTCGTTAAGTTTTCTTCGACCCACTCAAGAATCGACTTTTCTTTTAAGAAAGGCGAAGTGTTTCAGTGAGAAATGAATTGCTGACGCGACTGTAAACAATCCATAATTTTACCTCTCTCTACTGAGTATTACCAACGAAATTTCTCTAGTATTTCGATTAATCATTTTTTACGCACTAAAACTATATTTAGAGGCTTTCTATCATGTCCAGTCTCGTCTGGTTCAGAGAAATTCACAAGAGCACATTAACATTCCATTCTCGACAGATGGCACTTATCCAGTGTCGGAACATAACCTCACTCGCGATGATTCTCGATATTCTCTAAACTGGAGGAAAGGAGAACGAGGGAATGGCTGCATCTAGGGCTATTAATCCAGGACTCATTTTCGAGGTTGGGCTAAAGGGAATCTAGGAGAAGAAACGGAGAATGAGAGATTGATGCAGGGCAATTAGTCTGCAAATGAAGACGGGTTAAGTGCCTTTTCCGATCAAAAGCCCCGCGAGAAGCGATTTTTTTGTTCTCACGTATATCGTATTCTGAAGCCGTTTTAATAGGAACGAGGGAGAGGAAAGCGAAAATTTACGAGCTGCCATGTCGTGAGAAACTCGTTATCTAGCGTTCCGTAGTTGAATTTCAGAATCGCAGGTGTTTCTCTGATTGCCAGTAATAATAATGGCTTTTTAGCTTGAACACCGTGATTTGATTCATTTATTTGTTATTGAGATTATATTTTTAGATTTAAGACGACCGCCACGCCTTATATTTTCTTTTGTTCCTTTTATTGGTACTGTAATTCAGAATTCGCGTAAGATAGCATATGGAGACTGTGCGCTATGGAATTTAGAACATATCATGTGCCCTGAAACCCCGAAACAGCAACCCATTTTGTCAGGAAACATAAATGTATATTTTTCAATTATCACTTTAGAAAACAAATCTAAGAGTAAGAACTATCTAATTAGTAGAATAACTGATTAAATGTTATTGCCGGGGTAAAGTGTAATTTAAAATAACGGACAAGCTATTTTCATTTTAATGTTTTGTTGTTTGGTCTTCATTTTCAGTTACGTTTCGATATACTTTTGATGAGCTGAATACGTATGAATTTGCAGGCTCGCTTGATATTTCTTTTGGCAACATTTTTTCAAATGAATTTTCCATTTTACGCAAAGCATTTGATTATGATTTAAGATTATTTTCAATAAACGATAAATTATAATTCATGTTTTTACGAGTTCATTCGAAATTTTTTTTAAAAAGCAATTCCTTTTTTTATATATGTATATGTAGATTTGTGAATGAACTAGAAATTTAAAATCAGAGATGTATTTTAATATTAACAGACAAGGTTGATAATTTTTACGGCAGATTTTGAAGCTTGAATAACTTCGACCTTAACTTTTAATATAAATAATGTCATTATTAATACATTACATCTATGTATATGTATACATATATGTATGTATATATATATATACTTATAGTGTATATATATAATTATACTTATAGTGTATATAACCTGGGAGGCATTTTAGGTGTGGGTCTTTACACGTATAAACGTCTTTTTTAATCTCATTCGTTTAGTTTCAATATCTTTTACATTATCTCATTATATTAGTAATAATATGTATATATGTATAATCCCTTTGTGTTTATATACGACTGCACACTGCGCACTCATTGATAATACATTCTCCAATGGCGCGCGATACAAATTATAAATGTGCTTCTTTTATTTTAACATTACACGCATTTCATCTGTCATTTTTCTTTTATATAAAACAATCGTTTATATCAATAAAGTTATTGATGTATTTTTTTATGTATTCATGTATTTATAATATTTATATATAATATACATATATATATGTATTTCTGTTCTCCGATTTCTGATATCACTTATTTTAGCACTGCTTATGTTTTTTATAGCTTATAATTAACAACGTCACCTGTTTTTTTGCTTTCGTTTCTGCGGCTGTTCTATTTCTGTTCTGACTCGCAAAATCGTTTGTTTACTATGATCCGCCTTGGCGCTTTACAATAATCTTTTGAAGACATTCAGTACACGAGTTTTCGCGAGTTAATTATTTCAATTCACAAGATTGTGCAACAATGAAGTATAGACGCGTTTGCTTGGCTGCAAAATGCAAAAATTTTATTCGATTAGAGTGATAACAGATTGGCAAGTATTTTTCTTAGGTTTCTACCAAGAAAGTCCAACAGTTACCGACTGAGAAAGATAATATATAAATTTATTCATTTTCCTTGCATAAATTAAAGTGACCAATTAATTGACGACAGTTTTCTTTATTCAATCTAATGCGATTGTTTAAATATTTTAAAATGCTGAACCGTCAGTCGGTAAAGAAGGACTTTCATCTTAATCGAGCGATTTATATTCGACTCGATGAAGGATGCAAATTATTCGTTCGGCTGAAAATGTCTTAAATTTTCTACTTATGTTACGATTTTTGTAATGAAAACTCTACGAGTTTCAAGGAGAATGTGCCAATTCCGTCAGGAAAGTTCCGAGTTTCAATGTATTCATATTTTGTTTGTCTGTGCCTGTATGATTTGCAATATTCGCGCGCAGCACAATCGCAACAACAAACACGCGCACTCGTTTTTTTTTTCTGGATTTTTCGTCATCGATCGTCACCTATGTACATGTTTCACTATGTGATAGATTTTTTGAACACTTCGAGATGTCGTTTTTGAGCTTCCTCGTCCTTGGGACGAGTCATCTTAAATTCGTGTCACTGCAAACAATTAAAAGTGCTCTTTTCAACTCTGTAAATTTCTCGGAGTAAGTTTTTCAATAAAACAGTCTCGCAATTGTCAATCATAGCTTTCTACTCGAGTTCAAATTGTTCTCTGTAAATTTGTTAAGTTAAGTTGCCAGTCAAATTTTGTTCTCCCAAAAATTTAAAGGACAACTATGCTTCCTTTATTGAATTGAACTGTTTTGCCAGGGGGAACTCCCATCTCGGTTCGAAGAATAAATTAATTTGAAATTGTTAAATGAAAGTGCACCTCGCCGCACAAACGAATTGCTTGCATCGTAGGCGTGAAAATAATTTTGAACAATTTTAATTTCTAGTACAATGTACGTAAGAGAGGGGAAGATTGAGTTATCAAAAAATTTACTCTTTGCATTTTACAGAGTTAGTAGACGATACGCAGTCCCTGCCTTCCTTTCGCCTAGTCGTTCTATTCTTTTTGACATCCTCGGTTGCGTGACCTTTCGTTCAGCTACTCCTTGGTACTTTTTTTTCCGTTGCACACCGAATTAAGGATCTCGTGCAAGCGAGATAATCTTTTTGTCCGTGTGGCGCGCGAGAAAATTTCATTTCTACTTCGACGAGCCAAACAAGCACAACGAATGGCATTGGTCCGGCGATTGCAGCGGCGATTTGATTAAAAACTTTCTATGCGCCGCGTATAAATCAGCTTTTGATTTGTCTTTTATTTCTCAAGGTCCGGCACAATGCGTGTTGCAAATTTTTCGCTGCCTTGGCAATGGCATCATGTCGCGTGGCGAGCTCAGGATGGAGTCGGAGATAAACTAGAAATGATTCAGGGATACGCTGACTGTGGTGTATACGTATACGCCGGTAATTGAGTTCCTGAGCTCTCGAACACGTCGCTAACTTCCATCTGCGGGCAACAAGGCGCACGCGTCGTTGATTTAACCTCGACATTTAAAATTAATGGGAGAAGACGTCGAACTGCACGTGCTCGACTGTGTATTTATACCTATGTCGTAGCCTGCGGCTTTATCGGAGGTTTCGATCCATTCTGTTTCTGCGACCCCTGCATCTCTCTCACTTTCTACCCCTCGCTGTCCCTCCTCCTCTCTTTCTCCCTCTCTCTCTCTCTCTCTCTCTCTCTCTCTCTCGCTCTATCTTGTTTTGTATGAAAGTTTATGTTGTGATAACTTGGATCACTTTATTGCTTTAGCTATGGATGATAATTAGGATAATCTGTGATATGATGTAAATGTTTGATTTTGATGAATAAATAATAAATGTTTCGTTAAATTGGACGTCTTTGTAATATAATTAAGACGCGAAAATAATTTAGGGGTATACAAAGGTTTGGGTATCAGTTTCTGACCTAAAAACTCTGTGCTTAGATATAGGGATTATAGATATGTAATAAACGGTTGGATGTCTTCTGTGCCTTCATTTATGTGCATCTTCTGCTTAATGGACAAAGTTCAGTAAGACTCGTGGCTTTGATGGTCCTAAAACTATGGGAAATATACGAGTGATGAAAAACAGATAGAGTAAGCGAAGGGAACCGAGCGAACCAGCAAGAGAGAGAGACAGAGATAGAGAGAGAATGAGAAAGGGGGAGATTTAGAGAAGGGTGGGTGGGTTTGAGAGGCACGCGCGGGCGCACATGGTCGTGAAGTATAACGCGCAATTAACGCAGGAATAATTATACATGCATCAAGAGCAGTGATTTTCTCGATGAGGTTGTGAATTCGATGGACGGAACGCTTGACTGCGTATATGGCTGCGGGAAGGTGGCAAGACTTTGAAGTGGAGTTTGAGGGTAAAATTTGGAGATTCGTGCGCTAATTTATCTTAGCATTTGCGAGGAGGGAATTCATAAGTTGTCGCTATTATTTTGATTGTTTCGAGAGTCGGTTTAATTTTACGATCGATGTTAATCAAGACGTATTAATCTATTTTATTGAATTTACGATGAATTATTGACATCAACCATTAAAGATATTCAGTCAGTTTTGGTAAAAAAATTATTGAACGATAATTATCAGAACTTGAAAAAGTACCGCTTCTATGTCATCCTAATTTTAATTCATGAGAAATATTTTTTGATTCTTGGCAACTAAATGAAAAAGTATCGCGAGCCATCAAATTAGTGCAATTTTAAAGAAACGCTTCATACAGATCGAAAGGTCACGCAACTTCAACTTTGTCTCCATGCTATTGGCAGTTTGTTTGCTCTTACACCCATTGTTTTCTACTGTATTCTTCCTACGCTTCGTCGTCATCGAAGAAAGAAAAAAAAGGGACTTCACAATCGAAAACAAATTGCATGGATCCTACTGAAATCCGCTGGCTTCAAGGTTCGCGCTTTAACGTAACGATTTGATCGTCTTGCGCGACGATAAGACGAAAAGTTTGGATATCCATTGTACTCCGCATCCTTTCACCACCTGAACTCGAGGTATTGGCAGTTGAGTAAAGGCCGTTTCAGTCTGTATCGCTCGCTCGATAGTCAGTTTACCCTCGTCCAGCTTTGTTTTTTTTAATTTCTCTTTCTCTGCCTTTCACCAAGATTTCGCTCTGTAGGTGCTAGGTTCAGAGATCTCGTCTAGTTGCAGCTATTGCACTTGCAAATAACTATAGCAATCGTTTGAGTTCTTACTTTACAATGATCAAAGAAATGGTTCCATTCATCAATTGGTTTAGATCGCATTAGATGTGATAAACAATACATGCTACAATTTCGCAAGCATTCAAATACAGAACTGAGATTGAAAAGTTTGAAAATTTACCGTTCAATCAAGTATCAATCAGTTCTTGATTTGATGCTTGATGCATGGTCGATGTGCCGATTCAAATATTCGAAATTGTTACTAATAATCGAGTGCTTTAAGCAAGTACAGGATAACGCTCGAGCTACTACAACTCCACGATATCTCTGATCAATTGACTGGCAGAGCGGAGGCACACGCCAAGCTTCAGCACTGCTAATGGTTAAAAGTTCATTACGCTTGTCCAATTATACGAATTCATGACCAATGCATGTTCGATACGCTCGCTTGGATGTGCGTGACGCCCGAAATTCGGGGCCCCCTTAAAATCGGTATATGTGCATTCCGCGCTCGTTTGGGTGCGATCGATTTTCACGAGCGCATATACGTAGCATAATGATGTTGCCCGATTATACGCACAGAATTCACTCGGTCGTATATCCTTTTAGTATATCGAATGGAAGTTCGGCAATTCTTTCTTGTTCTTATTATGTAATACTAACCACGTAAACTGTTGAAACTTGCTTCGATGACATTTTTTGAGCTGTCTATTTCATTTTTTCTGCGGTTGCTTTTGGCTTCGATTCTTCTTAAACTATGATAATCTTGATGCACATGGTGTAGTCTATATTCAAGATATACGTCGATGTGTCTATTCAAATATATATATTTATATTTATATTTATATAATTTATAAATATAAATATATTCGTCGAGATGCAGTGTATGTTGCGTACGTAGCGCCACGCGTTGCCGATTGTAGACTTTTATATCAGCTTGTTTATACTTATATAAATACAATCTCTACGTTTTAATGGCACGATTATCCAAACTCTCGTGTGTCGAGATAGGATCTCGTACTCGCCGAATTTCTTGGAACAAATTTTTCCGTGTTTTTCCGTGGCTCCTAGAGCAGGCAGAAAAAACGGCAGATCGAAAAGACCATTTGTTAAAACAATCGCTTCCACTCGTAACGGTAGAGTGGTAGTATTTCTCATTCTAAGAAATTCAGAAAACGCATGTACAACTCTGTATGTGAGTGTGTGTGTGTATGTGCGTGTGTATATGTGTATGTGTGTGTGTGCGTGTGTGAACAAGTAGTTGAGTGGGCGTAGGTGATATATTCGCACGAGAGAATTGGCCTTTGGCGAAAACGAAAAATTAGTCAAAGGTTCGTAGAACCTAACTGAATTGTTCGTTCTGTCATCGTCCTTTACGATACTTGACACGCGTTGCCAACTCAAGTAGATGGCGCTGGTGCTGTTCTCCTTGTCGTCGTAGAGTAAGTCGATGTGGCGCCCAGCGTCGTAGTCGTCGTCGTGGACTTCGTTTCTGTGCACACCATGACAAAGATTAATGACTCATTAAGACATAGATCTGATTGTATTTCTGTACTACTGGGCTTTCATTATAATATTAAAAGTAGCTAGTGATGTTTTCCAACGGATGAAAGAACGGTGTCAAGATCATTTTATTAGAATCAAGAACTAGAAATAAATTTTTAAAATACATTTCTACGGGAAAAAATAGTTCGTTGGAACAAGTGACTTCTTGCTCTCTAAGACCGAAAAATTCTAATTTGGTTTTGAAAAGATAATCTAGTTTCATGAGAAGCTAATTGAATATAGGTAGAATTCTAAATACCTCATTATGATGTAAGTACTTAAAACGGTGACATTCTTGGATAAGATGCTCACATTTGTATGTAATCAGATATAGGTTGTTTCAACGAACTGTTTTCAGTTTAATATTGGATAAAAAGATCTTGACGACTTGAATGCTCCTTAAGGGGAAGTCGAAGAATGACCGACAACTAACCTCGCGGCCTTTTTTCGGAAAGGGTATAGCAGGATACGCATATGAAATTAACCCTAACTTGAATTTTATTCATTAAATACTTTAATTAAGGGTGTTCAAAAATGGAGCCTCTATGTGGATTCCGTACTACAAAAATCCTTTAATATTCTTCAGGGTTCCTACAGATACATTAACTAATATTTTTATTCCAGTATTCCTTACATTCTATTCCTCTATTCTAAATATTCAGAAATCAGTATTACATAATATAGGTTACATGTTCTCGAAGTAAAAATGTATTAAAGTATATATATATATATATATATCTTATGTTACCGGTCATTAAAAAAGTATTCTGATTTTAAACTTGAAAAATGCATTAACTGTCAAAAAACGGCAAGTACCCAAAATAACTCAGTTACTCATCGATAAAAATATGGTTTCTGGGTAGGTTTGGCAAGTGCTGCATTTAAATATGTATTTTAGACTTTTCGATGATCAGCTGCCAAAATAGCTGTTTTAATCCAAATTTGAGTCCTAATAAGACTTTGAAATTAAGAGATAAATGTTAAAATGCCTGGAATTAGCTTTAAAAACGACTTTTTCATATTCCATCCTTTTTTCTACTTTCCAGACTTGCCTCCAAAATTTCATGGTAATAAAAAAATATGAAAGCCAGTTTATTTACTTCTTTATGACTCCGAAAATATCGTAGTACAAAAAAAATCATTTAATCTTTATGTTTTCTGTTACCTAGTATAATTGTGTATAAAAAATTAGTTAAAGCTATAATAAAAAAATTATTTTTTAGGATATTATCCTCCCAAAATTCAAAGATATGTAACATCAAAATTTTTAGGAATTTGTTTTTAAAGCAGTATATTGCCATAGTTAACCTAAAAATAAAGCTAGAAGCCAAAATTTTGCACAGAAGGACCATTTTTGAACAGCTTTAAAGAATGAAATTATGAAAATTTCATATGCTTATCCTACTATGCCCTTTGACTAGATTTATAAAATAATGTTAATTAGAAATTACATTATTATTCTTTAGTGAAATATGAAGGACGCTCTTCTGTTCAAATGTAATAAAAGAGCTTATAATTTTGATATTCTTTAATAATATATGCATAAAACCGATCAGGCGAAACAACACTACAATATTTTTTCCAGAAATTTAACAGTCTTTTACAAAATAGTGCAATTATCAATAATCATTCTTTATTAAAATGTGGATTGTGTTCTTCTTCTGTTCTCATATTGCCAAAAACAATGTGAGGTTACATGACAGTCATTAGAGCTCCGACATCCCCTTGATTTTGAGAATTCATTTATGAATGACCCATTAAAATCCCGTTAAAACTGTAAAGTCTTGAAGCAGTTAGGCTTGTTCACTCGCTGCACAGATTGTTCAAAATATAAAAGGAATCGTAGTGGTGTTAGCACAACACATGGTATGAAGGTTTGAGGGCACTTACCTTGTGCCGCACCGAGGCGCCGGCGTTTGCAGTATCGTCGCTGTCGTCGTCTTCGTTGTCGTGCTGCCAACGCGCGGATTTACTGGCGCTCGACTACTGGACGATTATGTGCGGCGCGGAGAAGAGCACGGCCACCGTCGCCACCACCGTAAACAGCGTGAAAGCGATCAGGCAAAACCTAGGAGCAAACGTTTGCTAAATGTCTTTTTTTTTCTTAATTTTTATTTCTCGTGAGTTTGTTATTTCGTTTACGTTATCAACTATTTCTTTACTGGATTATGTAAAGATTTTTTTGTATATTATTCATTTGGTTTAAATACATACAATAGAGAACTCGCGTGATTTTCCTTCATATTTTGGTAACTTAGCTTAAAAATTCGGTCATATTCTTGACTGCTTTAATTAAGCAAAAATTAGAGGAGCTGTAGTTAAGCGTAGTTGGAAATCTCTTTTGTGATAGCATGCATGTTATACCTACTTACGTATAAATAGAATATAAGCTTTTGAGGTTTATTAGCTTTCAGTATTATAATTTTTGGAAAAAGCAAAATAATACGTCTCAAAGTTTCTTGGATTATCAACCTAATAGTCTAGGTTATTAATAACATTTAAAGTTTAAATTGTTGAACTATTATGGAATTTTAAATCTAAAGTTAGTATACTGAACACAAACATAATGGCAGATCAAAGTTAATAGAGATATTATTATTGAAGATTTATACAATTCGGAGGGTGACGAAAATGATCGAACTTCTTTGTCCCGTTGCTTCAATTAACATTATTACCATAAATCAGTGTATGCACGCAGAAAGAAGATCTAATTTTCGAGATTTTAAATCGTACCTTAAAGCGGATCCGCACACATATTCTCACCGACATTTGCAGTTTTCAATATACTTTAATATTTTATAACCAGAGCTCTATTCTTTATCGTATATTAAGTGTGCTGACAGATTTTCAGCTCATTCTGTGAAGCAGGAAAGAAAAAAGTATGCAATACTTTTTACTTTTACCAGTTGGTACGGTAAATCAGTACGGATTACCCCTAAGGTGCTATAAAAGCAGTAAACCACGATTATTAGGAAAATAGAAAAAAAAACTTGGCATTATGTCACCTGTCGACGACCATGGCGGCGAATTTCCAGTCGCTGATCACGTCGGCTTCGATGTCGGACTTCTTCATACGACCTGTTATGAATTGCAGCTCCTTGAGGATCGTCAGCAGCTCGCGCTGAGTGCCGCTGAGCGGCATCGACGCCGAGGTCTCCTCCACCGTCGACGGCCTCATCGTTTGTGGTGTACCGTACACCGATCTGTCATCAATGTTAATTATTTCTCTAGATGTTCTTTTCAATATTTTAAGGCCTTCTCTGATGATCGTATTATTTTTACTTTTTTTTTCTTATACAATTTTATTCTATATTTCTGTAGGTATCGGCATCGATAAATTTTGTACAAATAGTTTTAAGGATAATAGAAAAATACTAATCAAATGAAAGTAAAGGAAGAAACGTGATGCTGATCAGGGAAGCGATTGAGTATTCATAAGTTTTTCTACCTGACTACATATTGTATGTTCTCCTTAAGAATTGATCAGGTTACTCTATTCGATTTTACAGTAATTAATTATCAAGTGTAAATTGAAAACAGCAAGTGTAAATACCTCATATAGCTGGAAGTGGGGTTCTGAGTGCTATTTGTGTGACGAAAGTCGTCGTCTATGTCTAGGACGTTTGCTAGTAGGCTCTTGCTGCTCCTCTCCCGGAGCTCGAGTTCCTTCATGCGATTGCTCATGAGAATCGACTTTCTCGTGATCTTCTTACCGGGACGGTCCATCCTTAAGATCCAAGGCAACCATTGTAGGAATACTGTCTTCGACTGGTGATCCAATAACACACGAATACAGAAACACGTTAGCTCATTGTTTAGCTAGTAACATTCTCTTTTTCGAAACACATATTCCGTCTTTTGTTATCTCATCGTAGTTATTTTAGAAATGACGATGGATTTGATATCTGATAAGGTAACGGGTTTTCGTTATTTTCTATGAGAATGAGCTTCATACGAGTATTACTAAAGTTCGAAGAGCAAAGCCAATTGTATTTGATAAACGTTATTTAAGAGTTCCAGATTTAAATATATTACTATTTGTTTATCAATATAAGCGAATATTATAATGTTATTTTTTATAACATAAATTTTATAATTTTAACAAATGAATTAAACTTTTAATTTCCGCATTTCATAAAAATATACTGAAAAATATTTATTTCAATTTTTATAAATAATTTGCTAATACACATTATACATTTATTATTAAACAAATTCAAAATGGTTTGTTACTGATTCCGTTCCACCAGAAGATATTTTAAAAAACTAAATTTTGAATTTGTGAATGGATCTAGAGATGGAACATTTTTAAGCTAAAAATCCATTTTATACCCTAAAAAATAGTGAAATCAACAATGTAATATCTTGAGGCTTACAGAATGAGATTTTTTTAAATTAATATTAATCATTACTAAAAAATAAATGCATGTTTTAAACGAAAGAGATATAAATAATCATAAATACAGACTCTCTGTGTTTTAAATAGTAAGTATGGCCGGGCTCTGATCTCAATGTAATAAATTTAATAGTTGAATCCATGTTTGATTATTATATTTGTATTTATTTGTTTATGCGGAATGTACCAAGTTAAATTTGGAACTATTAGAGTAAAATGTCACACAAACTGGATAATTCTATGTCACGAAATAACGAGCAAACTTTTGCTCGAGATAAGGAGTACAAAATCAGTTCCAATTTCGCTTACGATCAAATGCTCAAGTTCAAAGATAAAGTTTACTGAACACTTTACAACATATTCAAAACAAAAGGGAGAAAAGTTATTCAGGTAAATGAGCATAGCTAAAATAATTAACGCTTCTATATTCTTAATCAACCTAGTCGACGTTCTGTAACGTAAATTGACGAATAGATACTAGGTCTAGGTTATTTTGGACACTTATAGACACAAAAATTTGTATTTAAAAATTCTATTTTCTTAAATGTAACAGAATTTCTTATTAGTAGATAATAAAATAATCATATTTATACGACAATATTTAACTTTACAAGATTTTAATGAAATATAATTAATAAATCACTGAAAAAAATAAAAAAAAAATACTAAAAATGATTAAATACTGTCAAGTATTGTATCCATTTAATCCATTTTTATATCCTGAAAATCTGTCAAACGAGAACCAAGTAATAAGTGAATGTTGTCCTATAATTTATTAGAAGATTAGCCTAAGGTTCTTTACTAATATCTATTACTAGTAGTCTTTATACCTAGAATATAGTAACTTTCATCTGATAAATCGAAGTAGGAGAAAAAAAAGTTGTAAATTATGAAATACTGTTCCCTCGCACGATCGATAAGCTACAAATTTCTCTCAGCGCACACTTATCTAAAAATGCGCCACTCGAAGACCCGAGAGTTTCGCGAAAGTATTGAGTCGTAAAAAAGTGAACACTACTCACGAGGAGATGTCCAGATACACGGGTGCTGGATCTTCTTGAAACTTTCAGGAATTACTATTTGTGCAAAATAATGAGACCCGTGTATCGGAGTTTTATTGAATAGACCCTGGAAATCAAGATATTCACTGATTCATATTGATTTTATATACATTAGCGTATGTATATATACACTGACAAAGAATACATGTAGATGTATACATTTTGAGCATAAAGGGTGGTGAATATATTAAGTTCGAGAGCGTCTATTCAGTAAAATCCCTGATACGCACGGATCTCATTATTTTGTTGAAAGTTTACCAGGAGCCACGTATCTGGTCATCTCCTTGTCAGACGAAGCTGGCTTCGAAATTCGATTAACGAAGGAGTGGAATTTAATGGAGGTGGGGTTGGGGGTGGGGG
>UELU01100921.1:0-18668 GCA_900490025.1 Megastigmus dorsalis | reverse complement strand
GGATAAACACTGTAAAGAATTAACTGAATTCCCAAAATCATTACAAGAATCATTTCCATCAATACCAGATGGAGCACAAGTTTGTGTTTCATGCAAAATTTGACTGTATAAGAAACGTAAATCGAATGAATCTTCTCCAACACAAAAAAAAATTAAATTGAATTGTGATGATGAAGATCATATAGCTGCCATGGCAGTAGTTGAAAATTTAAAAAATAAGCTTTCTCAAACAAAATTAAAAGAAGAAAGAATTTTGTTACTTTCGCTCGCTCCTACATTTTGGTCACGTACAAATTTAATGGAAAAATTAGGTTGTACAGAATGGGAAGCAAGGCAAATTCTAAAGATACAGATAAAAGTATTTTAACTATACCATTGAAAAATAAAGGAAAAGAGCTTCCTAATGAAACAAAATTTGGTAAAAAACTTTTATGAACGTGACAACATCAGTAAATTATTGCCTGGAATGAAAGATTTTATTTCAATAAAACTAGTTACTGGTGAACGATTACACGTTCAAAAGAGATTGCTTCTCGGTAATTTGAATGAAATTTATATTTCATTTGAAAATGAATATAAAAGTGTCAAGATAGGCTATACAAAATTCACGCAATTAAAACCACCACACTGTGTATTGGCTGGAACTAGTGGCACACATAATGAAAATGTGAAGCTTATGCTAGACGCTCTTAATTTAAAACACTTAACAAAAAATACTGATGCACCCTTAGAAGATTATCATCAGTGTATAAGAAAAATTGTATGTACTCAACCATCCGATAAATGTTTCTTAGGTGATTGTTTGGATTGCGAGAGTAATTTTTTAAACCTTGAAAAACTTATAACGAATGCTCTGAAACATCATGGCATTCATGAAATTAAATTTGAATCATGGAAGCAAACCGATCGTTGCTCAATTACTTCTGAAACATTAAAAGTTTTTAAGTTTCTCGAAATATTTAAAGATAGATTAGTAAAATTAAAAACCCACGATTTTTTGCTAAACAATAAGCCGTTTTTGTTAAAATTTGAAAGAAAATCTTGAAGAGGGAGAGGTAGTAATTTGTTTTTGATTTTGCCGAAAATTACGCTTTTGTTATTCAAAATGCAACTCAATTATTCCATTGGAATAATAATGAAGCAACTATATTTGCAGTTATGATGTATTATAAAATAAAGGATGAACTTAAACACAAAAGCATAGCTATTATTTCAGATAATCTTAATCATGATACTGTTTCGGTATATGAATATCAGAAAATCATTATAAATTATCTTAAAAGTCATCATAAACATAAAAAAATTTATTATGTGACTGACGGAGCAGCACAACATTTTAAAAATAAGAGTAATTTTCACAATCTTCTTTTTCATGAAAAAGGTTTTCAAATTAAAGCTGAATGGCATTTTTTTGCTACTGCACACAGCAAAAGTGGATGCGATGGTATAGGTGCAAATTTGAAAAGAGAAGCCCGTAGAGCTAGCTTGCAGCTTACAGGAACTAACAAAATACTTACAGCTTACGATTTATGTAATTGGGCACAAAAGTATTGCAAAGAAACGAAAATTTTTTTTAGTAGTAAAGAAGCTTATGAAAAAAATTTAAAAAAATTTAAAGTTCATCACTCAGCTATGAATTAAAATTATTAAAACTATGGACTAAAATAAAAGGCATTCTGTTACACCCCCACCCTGAATCCAAAGCACGGAACTAGAATCTGTTCGGCGGTGGTGCTCGGGGCCGACCTAGCTGGACTAACAGGTGAGTTATCGAACCGCATATAGCTCCCAATAAGGCCGTACTCCAGCCATAAATAGTATATAGCGTGTATCCATGTATGAACGTATCTAGGATTATTTTGATACCTTGGAATAGTAATATTATCATAAGAATTCCTGCGGAGACAGAACCGAATCTTTCGAAGCCGGTCCAGAATTCTGCCAGGTGGCTTACAAGGTTGGTCATCTCGTTCTGGGTAAGTAAGTTTTTAAAATTTGCGGCATCTTCCCCACCTTTAGTTGTTATTCTTCGGGTCACTGCGTCCAGCAGTGCTGTCTTTTCGTGTGAAAAGTTAGTATGTTGGTGAAGTTGGTCGAGGTCGGCTTGGGTATATATACCGTCCTCTACGTTGTTTCGCAGGTCCGTCTGTTTCCATGTGGGCCACTGGAAGACTTGGAGCAGTTGGGATGCTCTGGCCTCGGCGATTCCTGGCACGTACTGCCACCATCTTCCATGTAATTGGAATAGCGAGGGCAATATCTCATTGCATTTCTTTGGCGTGCCTACTTTGAAAAGGATGCGTGTACGTGGTTTTATAAACATCTCTCTTCCATCGCATTCTACTGGCAACTCGACGTAGCAGAGTTTGGTTTTCCTGGGCTTGCATTTCACTGGCTGGAATTGAATTATAAGAGCAACCTTGCCAGCTGGTGGCGGTGTGCGGTCATTTGAGTTTGATCCTTTCCGGTTTATCAAACGCAAAAACAAATATTTCTTAATCTAGCCTAGTTTTCCGTAGCTTATTCGGATGCACTAATCTACTCTTATTCTTATACCAGATCTTTATATTACGATCATCGTCGACTATATCCAAAACTTTATGAGGACCGCTATATTCGGGTGAAAATTTTCCCTTTTTCGGCTCTACTAATAACATTACGTTATCGCCAATATGGAACGTGCACGGATTTAGTCGTCAATCGTAGTATTCTTTTGATCGTATTTTAGCATTTACTTAATTTGTTCGAGCTAAGGCTTGGATTTCCGTTAATCGAGTTCGCAAGCGCGTTAAATAATCATTGTAAGTTTCAGTAATATTTTCGTCTATATTTGCGCGAGCCGTAGGCACTCTTACAATTCTCCCATAGAAGCGCTCAAATGGCGTGAGCTGCGTCCCTTCATGCACGCTGGTGTTGTATGAAAATACTACGCATTTCACCCATTCGTCCCATTCTCTATTTTCTTTAACATACATTTTGAACCATTCCTTGTGAGAGTGGTGCATTCGCTTGATTGACCCGTTCGACTGTGGTCTAAATGCAGTGGTGACGCACATATTTATGTTACACAATTTTGCCATATTTTTAATCAAAGAGCTTGTAAAGTTCGCCGCTTGGTCAGTAAGGGCAATTTTCGGGGCTCCGTGGACATAAACGAGTCTTTTTAAGAAAGCATTTGCTATATCCATAGAAGTTGTTCCCGAGAGAGGAACGGCTATACAAAATTTGGTTAGTGAATCTTGCATGGTTAAAATATATTCATTACCAGACTCGGTTTTGCTCAAAGCTCCGACTACAGCCATGGCCACTTTATCGAAGCTGGCCCCTGGTGTGTCCGTTAGGACCATTGGCTGTCTTACCTTATGCCTTACTAATTTGTTTATTTGACATCGCTCACATTTTCCAAACAGATCTCGTATCTGTTCTTTCATGCTTGGCCAATGACAATTTTGACGAATTCTATTATAAGTCTTAGTATACCCTTGTGACCGTTCGCTAAAGATTCGTGTATATCCCTTATTATTTCCGATTTTATTTACCTTGACTCTACCGAGCGTCACGTGCTCTAAATCTGGAAGTAAATTTCGTTCCTTTAATAAGACAGCTCCGGAGCACATAGGTTTATTTTTTATTGTTACGAAATAAACTAAATTATCTTGATTTAATATGAAATTTTGTCGACTTTCAATAATATTTGAAGCTATACGAGGTCTGTTTCGTGTATCTCTATTTATTTCGTACGATATCGTCGTGTGATCGATTCCGGCTGACTCTGGAGGAACCGAGTCTCCTTCATTCGATGTCGGACGGGGTATGTTAAAAAGCAATACTTCTTGGTTTTCAACTGAGTTTGCACTCGTGAGTTTGTTGCTTGTATGGGAAACGGAGTCTTGGTACGGGGAGGAGGATGTATTGTCCCTTTTCCCACCACCTGCCGCGATAGATTGTTTTAGTATGTGTTCGATTCGCGTTTTCTCGGCGCTAGTTAGCCGAAATTCCCCTTTTGTAGTTTTCTCTAATTTCACGTACGTTAAGATCCATCCGAAAATGATGTGATCGTTATAGTCAAGAACATACGCGTCTTCGTTTGTCTCTTTTTGCGTTAACCAGCGAATTCTTATGCGATTGTCCGTGTCGCAGATGTTTTGTGTTGTTTGACACAGATAAAACCCGTCGTCCATATTTTTTACGGCGAGGTAATCGCTTTGCCTGTAACATATGGGTGTTCGGTCGTCTATATCCGGCGTTATATCGGTATCGGGCTCTGGAGCCGCATACTGAGTACGCATTGATACGTCATCGTCATAATTCGGCTCGTTTACATGCGAGGCTTGATCGTCGATACTGAACGATGAATTTACGACTCTATTATTATTATCATTTTTCGGAGATTTTTCGATCCGCGCCTTGCGTCGTAGAAGTTCTAGGCGATCCCCTTCCGAGGACGAATAGTCCGGCTTCTTATGAATCACGTTAACGAGATCCGGCGGATTTCAAGATTGCGGGTCAGTTACATAGTTTGTGTTTCCGGGCGAATATTGAATATCAAAGTCGTAAACCTCTTTTAGTTTAAAGTACCAGCGTTTTAGTCTAGATATTGAGTCTCTCACGTTATGCAGCAACATGAGAGGCTTGTGATTGGTGATGAAGGTGAAGCGTCGGCCTAGTATGCAATAACTAAATTGTTCTGCACAATATAGCATTGCTAGTTATTCTTTCTCGATCGTACTGTAATTGATCTCCGACGATGTTAATAATCTACTCGCATACGAAATCAGGAGATCGGCTACTACTTTCCATGGTTTATTCCCTAAATGGTCGTCTTGCTTTTACACCACCCACAAAAGGGGAATTCCATGGGCATTCGCTCCTTTCTATTATCTCTTGGTCGAGTAGTTTGTTTACTTGCTCCTGCACTACTTCCTATAGTTTCTGAGGGATCGGATATTGATGTACATTGATTGGAATTTCATCGTACGTTTCGATTTTATGCTCTACTGTATTCGTTGCGGTCAACGGTTCATTTTTAAGATGAAAAATATGCTTTTAGTCTGCAGTAATTTTCATTAGTTAGAAGTTCTGTCGGCGTTTCGTTTAGTATGCGATGGGCGCGCGATTCTATGCAATTTAGGCTATGTAAATTTTTATGTTTCCATTTCCGATTATCCTTTTCTGGAGCATTCTGCGATCGCGTGTCCGTAAGGTCCATCGCTACGATTTTATCGTCTTAATAAAACTCAAATAATTATGTTATTCCCTTCTCATTTATTTCACATAAATGTTCCTCAATAGAATCTGCGAAATAACCCTCGCCTGGGACGCATTCCGTGAAATATGTGTCATAATATACACCACCATCGAGCGACACTAATTCGTCGAGAAGTCGCGTGAATTCTTCTGAATCAAGTGAACTAACATCAGTTCCGCACGAACTCGGCAGTGCATCTGCCTTGAGCGCATTGACATCCTCGCCGATGTGTACGTGTCGCGAGCTCAAATTACCGAAACAACTACTATCCGTTTCATCGTTAACAAATTCACTATATTCGACGTTCTCTGTATATATTTGAATGTTATTTATAACACGTTTTGATTCTCCCGTATTTTTATTATTTGCTATTTTGAAAATTGAAAAATCTTTCTCGTTTATTATTTCAATGTCGTCAAATAAAGGTTTTACGCGATATTTTTCTATCTCTTCGCAATTATTGAGTTTAGTTGGCTCTAAAATAGAGCAATCGTAAGAGCTTGTATGTAACGTTTTATAAATGGCAGTAAAATATCGCCAATGCTAATAGAATTTTTTGAAAAATCGATCTGCGCATCACGTTCGTCGCAGAATCGCGAGCCGATTATAGCCGTCGCTGATATAGGGAATTGGTTATGTACCACTACAAATTCTGTGGGTTTTCCGAGAATATTAATCGTACAAGTTCCTACTGATAATAATTGATCTTCACCCGAGATCCCGTGAAGTATAGGCCTACAACCTTCGTAAACCAGTAGGTCTATTGGACCCGGTCACGTCAGGGTCAAGATCAGGCCCAGATCAAATTCAGAAAATAAATCGCAAACAAAGTTAACTAGTATATCTATATGTTTTTGGGGTCGCTGAATCCGAATTCGTGGTATATTTGACCCGGTCACGTCAGGGTCAAGGTAAGAAGAAAATCAAATTTAGAAAATGTATCGTATAATTCAGGTATTGGTTCGTGTAGTAAACTATATAATTTCTTTAAAACGCGCCATGAATTCCATGAATTTTTTCACCGCTGAAAACAAAGCCGCAACCCCTACACGTCAGTATTTTTTTTAACCTCAAGAAATACCGCAAAATCCACCAAAACCATCAAATACATTGTGTTATCTGTAAAAATATCTCTAAAATCCCATAACCACTCAAAGCCACGACCCTTAGATACCTCAGAACCTTACCTCAATAAACCCATTACCCAATAAAATCCGATTATCTCATAACCCGATAACTCTATAACCTAAAACAATCTGCTCTTCCTTACTCTTTTATCCTCAAATGACCTGTGAAGTGGATTGCGTTTGCGCTTTTTAATATTTTCAGTGTTCTTCCTTTTTAATGTCCAATAGTAGTCAGCCATCATATGTGCATTCCTAACCTACCCTGATAACGTTTTTCCATTTCCTTCATATCTTGATGAAATCGTTGTTCTTGTTCTTCGCTGTAATCTCCAAGATTTTGTGGGAAGTTATCAAGATGCGAATCGAGAAAATGCAACTTGTAATTCATCAAACAGCCCCATTTCTCATAGTTTTTGAGCATTTCGACTACCAATTCCCTATAGTTACCACTCTTGTGATCACCCAAAAAATTTTCAACTACGCTTTTAAAGCTCAGCCATGCAGCTCGTTCTTTCTCGGACATTGTGTTAATGAATGATACATCTCTTAATAATTTGAGGTGCATCAAAGATATCTTCTTTCAATTTTGCACTAGATAAAGCTGGAAATTGTTTAACCAAGAAAGTGAAACATTGTCCTTCCTTATCCAAAGCCTTTACATATAGTTAACTTTGTTTGCGATTTATTTTCTGAATTTGACCTTGGCCTGACCTTGACCCTGACATGACCGGGTCAAATGGACCACGGATTCGGATTCAGCGACCACAAAAACATATAGTTATACTAGTTAACTTTGTTTGCGATTTATTTTCTGAATTTGACCTTTTTCTGACCTTGACCCTGACGAGACCGGGTCAAATGGACCAAGGATTCGGATTCAGCGACGTCAAAAACATTAAATTCACGTGGTCTGGTCTACCGCGCAGGAAACTTTTTTTTTGTGGACCTGTGATATTAGAGTTTTGCGGTAGATTTCCCTTATCCGCTTCGTTACTTCGTCGATCGAGAAAACGATTCTGAGATTCATGATTTTGGTCATTTTCCTCTCGAATATTATGATTGTAGTTTCTAGGATTACTTCTCGGTCTATCTCTACTATCTTTATTATAATTTCAATTGTAATTATTCTGCTTTTTCTTATCCCTCTCGATCTGTTTATCCACGACTATAGCATCGTCAAGAACTTGCGATAAAGTAAGGCCCCTTATAGGTTTTAATCTTTGTCTAAAACTCGGATGTAAACCGTTGCGAAATCCCTCTATTACTTCCCTTTCTATTTTATTTATGTCTTCATTGGTTAACTCGTCGAGTACCTCTAATCTTTTCCGATCGATCATCGCTTCCTTTATGTCAATGATTCCATTTATGTAGCCTAAAAGATATTCGTTTTGTTCTTTCCGAATAGCGTCTAATTTTCCTCGCAACTTATTTAGTGTTTCGATAGGCGCAAAGATCTGTTTTAATTTGTCTATAAAATTATCAAGTTGAGCAAAAAGCGTGCGTTCGACGGCGACGTAAGAGTGGTCTTGTAATTTATTTTTTATAACTGAGTGCGTAAAACTCGATTTTAGATGCCTGTTTAGCGTGCGTAAAGTACCAGTTTTTTTCACTAGTGCGTGAAGTATTTCACTTTGCGCACTGAGTGTCTAAAGTATTTTACTTTACGCATTGAATGTGTAATGAAGTTAGTTAATTTAATACGATCACATATTCGTATTATTTCATATCTTCTAACTGTAACACGAAGAACATAAACACGAAAATAAACAAACACGATTTCTTACAAACTAGAGAATGTGACAGTGAAGATATAAACATAAACACCACATTCTATCTTTATGATTCGGCGGCGATCAGTTGTCTCATTGTCTTATAATCGATCAGTATTTCAATACAGTGTAGAATATGGATTCGACAAGTGAATCAGAAGAAAACATAAATAGTGTGATACCACTAGAGTTGAGCGAATCGGCAAATGAAATTGCATTAAATTTATTGCCAAAAAGTCGAAGTGGATATATACTAAAGCGTATAACGAGTTTAAAAAGTGGCAAAAAAGTAAAAAAATTAATTCGTTCGCTGAGGAAATTTTTCTAGTATATTTCAATGAGCTTTCTAAGTCTCTCGCTTCATCCACTCTTTGGTCACGTTTTTCTATGCTCAAGTCAACAATCAGTTATTACAATAATATTGAAATTGTCATATACAAGAAGCTCATAGCTTTCCTTAAAAAAACAAATAAAACACACAAACCAAAAAAATCAAAAGTGTTCACTGCAGCAGATTTATCTAATTTCTGTAATGATGCTCCTGATAATAAATTCCTCGTAAAGAAAGTAAATATATATATATATATATTATAAAAAAATTACGTCTTATTATAAAACTGACCCTTTTTTATTCATAAAATTTTTTGTAATTATTTTAGGTGGTTATGATCTTTGGAGTGACTGGTGCGTGTAGAAGAGAGGAGCTAACTAATTTATCCTGCAATAACATCGAAAATCACAAAACTATGCTTTTGGTAAAAATTCCAAAAACCAAAACATACATCGAACGTTCTTAAATAAAATATATACACTTGCGACCAAAGGAGTGCAAAACTGATCGATTTTTTCTAAATTATTATGCCGGTAAGTGTTCGCAATAACCGATTGGTATAAATACAATTGGTGCAATGCCAAAAAAATCGCCGAATTCTTGCAATTGCCTGATTATGATCAGTATACCGGACACAGCTTCCATCGTACTTCAGCTACATTACTAGCAGACGGTGGTGCCGATATAACCACTTTAAAGCGACATGGTGGGTGGAAGTCGAATGCAGTTGCAGAAAGTTATGTAATATCGTCAGTAAACAATAAAAGGAAAATTGCACAGCAAATCACATCCATAATTTCGGTAAATCCGTCAACCTCCACTGTGACGACTGAATGTTCAGCGCCAAAAATCTCACGAGTGTCTACTACAGATACACTAATACTGGAAACAAACGATTCCACTTCTACTACACCACCTGACGATGTTTCTGCAAATGCAATTTGTGAAGATGATCGATTATTACCCCAATTGCCAAATATTGATAAAAAAAATGTTTCATATGTTTTCAACAATTGCACAATTACTAAGAAAATAGATCATAAATAATTAAATGTTTTAGAGTTTTTTTTAAAAATTGATACTATTATTTTGTAATAAAATTTTACAAAAACAAATAATTATTTATTTTATTATGATATATGTAGGTAATTTCAAAAGAATTTACCCATAATGCTTAATTTTATTTGCGAAAAATAAACGTATCCAATTATTTCCCATTATTTTGTCTCTTTTTACTAACCTATGCATCTAAATGCACTTATTTATAATATATACTAAAGTGTCACAATCTTTATTAACATCTCGTTAATCACTTATTTCGATAATAATTAAAATATTTTTTAGATATATCAAATAAATATTTTTTGAAGGGGGAGGGCTTCGCCCCCCCTCCCAACCCCTCCTTCCTTCCTCCCCAACTCACCCCAACCCTCGCGTCCTACCCTAAAGATTCTCGACTCGTGTGATTGTCGACAAACTTCACACTCGTTGAGAATCTCTATTTTTTACAGCATACAGAATCATTAGGTCGAGTTTTACGCACACAATTGTAAAAAATAGTAAACGCAACACGTGCCCAAAGCACGTGATCCTCGCAACACCTGCTTTACGCACTAATTGCGTAATGTACTATTTAAATAATTTAACTAATTTTGATTCTAGATTACGAGGAATTATGCTCAGCGCTCGTTTACAGGCTCGAACGAAAGGGATTAAATTTGTACCGTCGAAAATAGGAACAATACTAAGGGCTTCTTTTACATAACTCGACACGATGCTTTTAATTCTTCGAGAGCTTTCCGCATGTTTTCTAACTGTCTAAGGATCGAGAGAGATCTTCCTTCCGATTCTACATCCTCATGCGATTTTTCTATCATTGGGGTGACTAAATGTTCCGCCTGAACCTTTTTGGCGAATGTGAGCGCATTTCTTTGGTCCTCGTTCGATTCTTGACCTTTTATCCTTTCTAGTTCCTGCCTTAACGTCTCGGACCGTGCCTTTTCCTCCTCTACCGCACGGATAGCTTCGGTTTGAAATTTTTGCATTTCCTCTAACGTGTTTTCGTGCACCACCTCCCTTTCATTTAATTTATTTTCGTGATTTTTTAAAGCTTGTACGATTTGGGCTAACTCCGTAGGAGTGAAATCTTCATAGTGAAACCCTCTCACGGCCGCTTATCTTCTCCAAGCTCTGCAACTTGTGAGAAAGCCTCACTCGCTCCTCTCTCACTCAGCTAAGAATTAAAATTATTAAAACTATGGACTAAAATAAAAGGCATTCTGTTACAAGGTTAAAAAGCAAATTCAAAGTTTAAAAGGAAGGTTCATCTGCGCCCTGCGGTTCTCAGACTTATCATCGGGGGCGCTGCCACGCCCCTTGATCACAATCGAAACAGTCAATTTTTCAAACTATATTAGAAATTTTTAATTTGTTTAGACTATCTTTGCCAAGTTTTATAAATTTATTAAAACGATGAATTTCACAATTGATGCTAATATAAGTTATTCTTGCGTAAAATTTTGTTAAAATTATCTGTGAGTTTTTTCATGAAAGGTCATTAAAAACTATTCTAGGTCTATTAAGATATCTCTACTACTTATATTAATGTTTAAAATTTTATTAATCCTTTTGCAAATACGTTTTTCAATAAAACATTCGGGATAGTCTTTCAATTTAAGAAAATGTTTTACTAAACTAATATTGTCTTTATGGAATTTGTTATTGGATAAACAAATTGCTTTGTCTACCACAATATAAATCATTGCTATTTTTGTGCTTATGGATGGTTTGAGCAAAAATTTATGAATCGGCCAGACGCCGTAGGTTTTTTAAACGAATTTGTAATAATAGTATTAAAGTTATTTCTTATTAACTGTAGATCTAAAAAGTTTAAACATCCGTTTTTTAATTTATAAATTGAACGAGGTATTTTATTATTGATTGCGTTCCTCGACCAATATGACTTTGCGTATACTTGTGTTTTTATTATAGCCCTGATGAGGGACGTTCAATAAATACGTTGGCTAACTAACAAAAATTTAATTATTTGGTATGTAAGGATCGCTTCACACCTGTTAATAAGTTACATTCATGAACGCATATCTCAATATGTAAAGAAAAGATAGATAAATCTACATATGGACCTCCATGAGATACATTTGAAGATAAAGGAGGATACACTGTTCATCCAATCCCTGTTCCTCTCCCAATAAATTTTCTCGATATTAAAAGTATAATTTTTGGAGGTAAGAACCAAAATCTTATATTATTTAATCTTGGAAAAGCTATATCATGTACACCCATAATTAAAGGAATTAAAATATTTCCAAATCCACCTTTTTATTACAGGTATAAAAAAAATAATAAAAGCACAAGTAGATTATAATAAATAAAATTATAATAAAACTAGATCTGGAGACCCCTATAAATGGGCACCCTCCAGGGACGAGATCATACGTGGAGCACAAGCTAGAGGGGCCCCATAGAAATGGTACCACTTGTGTGGAAAGCATGATGACGGATGAGTGAGGGGGCCCTATATACGGGCTACTCTCGAACGCATAAGGATATGAATTTGACAGGTATGAAAGAGGGAAATGCTACTCTCGACTAATGGTGAACGACCGCGATTGCCGAGAGATGCGGCTCGTAAGCTGCTAAAACTTGGTTTCCCCACGGACATGACATAGAGGCGCCCGCGCCGAAAGCGGCTGAGACCCAGACAACATCCACAGAACAGGAGGATTGGATGGAAATCAGGAAAAAAAAGATGAAGAGGAAGAAGAAATCCGCGAGCGAGAAAGCAGTCACTGGCAGGAAGGAGACTGATATCAGACCAAGGAGGTCCTGCGTAAGGCCATGCAAAGCGATGGAGGTCTCCTTGACGTGAGATTGACTAGGCTCAACAAGGCTGAGCGGAGAATGGCCATCGCTACTATAACGGAGGCGGAGGCCAAATATTGCTCGAGTCGGCTCGAATAAGAATCGGGTGGTCGACTGCAGGATCCGATGACGACAAGTCGACGAACGCTGTTATAGGTGCCTACGATACGGGCACCTCAGCGCGACCGTCTTCCAGTACGGAGGAGAGCTACACAGAGCTGCTGATTGTAGAGCGTACTATGAGTGCTTTCTGTACGGCGGAGCGGGAGCAACAAGCGACGCAGTGGCACACAGTGCGGGTTTCGGAGGCAGCAAGGTCTTCCGGGAAGCCCTAACTGGATCTCGCCAAAATAGCTAAGGTCCTACAGACCAACCTTCAGAGAAGCAGGACGGCTCAAAAACTGATGTCCCAGATCTGTCTCAAGAACGACGCCGACCTTGTCCTGGTCAATGAATAGTACCGAGACAGTGACGGCACGGGCTGGTATCGCGACACTCGACACTGCGGCCATATGGATCTTCAACCTACACCGCATCCGAGTGGTGTACCATGGATCGGGCAGCGGCTTCGTCTGGGTGAGGAGTGGCGACGTAACATATGCCAGCTGCTACCTCACTGCGAACGAGGAAATCGGGGATTTCCAAAAAAACTGGGCGCTCTCGAGGACGAGATCAGGGACGTGAAGGGATAGTTGATGGTGGTCGGAGACCTTAATGCAAAATCTATAGAGTGGGGCAAGAGCCAGCCGGACTCCACAGATGGTTGAGTCATGGACATGGGGTCCAGGATGGGGTCGATAGCCGACCTTCCCTTTCCAAACCCATGGGTCTCTTCAGCTTCTCCAGAAATTTGCCGATGGCGTCAAACATACAGAGTGGTCTGTACGACGACGGCGATTTTGTTAGACCTTTGCCCTTGCTTATAAGAGCAAGTCTCGCTTCCTTCCAGCTGAAATAGAAATTACCCGCCTTGAGGCAAAAGTTGTATATGACAAGCAAGCTCCAGATGGCTCCGAGTCACTACTTTCAGAACCTCAGCCAATATCCTTAGAACTGGGTAGACCTGATGCATTGACCCAAAAGCTACAGACAATGATTTCGTCAACCCTGAAGTCACTTTTTTTTTCATCATTTAATATCTTTTACTTTTTATTCAATCGAGCATTTTTATTTTTGTTTTTTATTTTTACTTCGTTACTATTATTATTATTACACTATATTTCATTTTGTTTAATATCTTTATTACTACGTTTTTATTACCATTTTTATGGTTGTTATTGTTATTATTGTCTATTATTTACAACGAATTGTAACTATACATGCTTTTCGGGCCAAATGGGGTAAAACCCCCCTGTCTCAATAAACTATATTCTAATTCTAATTCTATGTGCAGGTAGCTAGCATAAAATAGAATTTTACAGCTTTCAGCTATCTATATAAAAATTTATGTTCATAAGTACATTTAACATATTAGACTACCTTTATTAGTATAGAATTTTTTTAAATATTTTTTTTACTTTTGTCTGTAAATTTCAGGCATGTTTTAAGGGCCAAAAATACTAAAAATTACAATTGTAACAAAATGTTTGACGATAAGTGTAACGTTGTCCTCTTATTCCGTGGTCTTACGTGAATGGGACCACCCCAGATTGATAGGGCGTTCAATTTACTAAATGATGCCGCAGTGTTCGTACCCGTATCATGGATATGCTTCGACATATAGGGGATTTAGTCTTTGCATCCTTCCCGCCAGATGCTCTCGAGTATCCCATGGTTCAGTTAGGAAATGGAGATGCGGTGTTGATTTTAATGAGTGAAATAAAGCAAGGTTCGATTTTAAATGTAAACCAACAATAATATATTCTATTACTTTCAAAAGACTAAATACAGAAAAAAAAGATAAATGTGTAATTATAAACAACTTATCGTTGACGGCTTGATTGCCCTAGGCGTCGGCCTCTATAACAAAAAAATATATAAAAGAAAAATAAATGATTGGTTTATTCTCTTAACACGTCTTGCGTGGAACTCAATAAATAGATTAGCCTATGCTTCCTACGCAGCTCCGAGGTTAATGCGGACGGTAGCGCGGATAGAAAGGGTTCTACCGAGGAGCATCTCGGGAGCCCTTGACAGGAACTAGAGGCATGAGAGGGGCACCTCACATGCCACTAGCGTATAGGGTAAGTGGATTATGCAGGCAAGAGGAGCACTTCTATACCTGCATACGGAACATAGGCAAAGAGAGGGGCACCTCTACTTTGTTGACGGAAGTGATGTGTGAGGGGCACTTCAACATATCTGAAGTGGCATCTACGAGGAGCACCTCGTAAGTACCAGGGAAGTCGAGGAGCACCTCAACTGACGGTGTCAGGGAGTTTGTTCGGGTGTGGAGGACTAGTTGCTAGTAAGCAGAGGGGCACCTGTGCGAGAGACACGGCAGCGTGAATAGTGGGAGAGTCACGCGGTGGGGACTCGCTCTCTCTCTCTCGACGCTCGGCCGTATGCTCGCGTCTGACCGTCGGTTTACGTGAGTGCGTTGATTATTCGCAACGACGCGCTGTTATTACACTACCCCCTTACTCAATGGACGAATGGCCCGAGAGGATTTTGTTCTCTAACACTATGCTTATATAATATTACTAAACTATTTTTAGATGAAAATAATAATAAAAAAAATTTCCTTTATATTTATGAACATATTTCTTTACATTTAATAAAAAATAGTAAATTATATTAGATATGTAAAAAATAAAGTTAAACTTACGTCTCTCATATTAAAGCTGATCTCAAGATTTTGGATAAAATGATTTGCGAACTCGGGGTATAGGGCCAGCACATTCAGCAGGTCATCCCGATGTATCTTGTGCAAATCACAGTATGTAAGGGCGCAGACATTGCACGAGGACTTGCCGATAGTCGGGTAAATACAAGGATTCTCACCGAAAATATCATTCTTGCTAAGAATTGCCATAACTATGTCATCTTTGAGAATCTCAATACTGCCACGAGATATGAAGTATAATGACGTGAGCACGTCACCTCGATGTACGAGTGTGTCACCTGGTGGGGCGTGAGTAGTTTTGAACTTCAGTGATAAAGCTCTGCCCCAAAAATAAAAAAAGACATAATTAATTGATCAGTCAATGTTATTTGAAAATCTTCAATTTACAATTGATAAACTATAATTGACCTGGGTACAAGGGCGAGATATCTTGTATTTAATGTAAATCTCTCTTAATCCATTAAGCTTCAAGTAGACGTTCCTTCCAGACTTGAAATCGGTCTTCAAGAAAAAAATCAAGAAAAGCCACTTTCGTCGTAAATTTGTCTGAACTATCTATTTATACTATTTTATTATAATAATCTCATTAATTTAACTAGAATGTTAGCATTTTAAGCTTTAATTTCATTTTTCGGTCGACTCTGTACGAATTTTTAAAACTAAGATATCGAAGTTTGCTAATGTTAAAATTTGATAATCTTAAACAACGATATCTCGACTTAAAAATTCCACTAAAAAATTGAATTAAATCTAGTTAAGCTTCGTAGAGAAGTAAGTTAAATTTATGGAAAAGTTTTTGTTAAATTGTACACTGCAAAAATTCGAAATAGCAGGTGTTCTAGGTATTCGACATTATTCCAAACATTTGAATTACAATGTTTTGGCTTTTAATGAATTAAATGAAAAAATTGCAACGAGGCTTTGACGCAAAATTTTCTCTACCCATAGAAATTGACAGACGATTTCAACGCAAAAGTACTAAATGGAAAAAAATATTCAGTCAAAATTTCGTATTTTTTGTCCAATAAAAATTTATAACTTTTGTAGTATACATTTTAATAAAAATCCTGACAGCATAAACTGAAAGCCCAGATATTTTCGGGTGAACAGGCTTATGTTGATTATTTTCAGGGTAGATTTCATATTAAATCGAATCGATGAAGAAATTCGGAAATAAACGTCCATTTGGAGTTAAGTCTTACCAGTTTGACTACTTTATCAGTGCGCAATAGAGAGTAATATTTCCTAACGTTTAATATCAAAGTTGGGTTTAAATAACGAGGAGATATATCTCGCTAATGTTTGGAAATGAACATGGTTAGCGTATGGGAACGAACCTCATCCAAGCAAGTGTATAGCGCCACCGGCGCTCCAAGCAACAAAGCGAGTTCACATGTAAACGCCTCTGCGCAGGCGTTAAGATATTCCGAGCTAATGTGCTAAGCACTGTATCGCCAGTCATTCTGACTAGCTCCGATCTTCTTCCAATAAAGACGTGTTCAGCAGTTATTAAACCAAATCTTCTCTTTATTCTCCAGCTACATTAACTCCGGGAGCAGAGCTCCCACAAGCGTATCGATAGACATTGATGACTGCAAAGCATATCTCAATTTTCTTTTGGTCTAGGCAGCTAATTTTCTTATTTTGTAATCTATAGAACTATATAATTAGCTAAGGTTTCTCGTGAGGCGCACCATTACCTATATTCGTGAGCATCCTCCTTTCTATGCATGCGTTAAAAAATATTCTTCTTATAATAAGCTGACAGTTGAACTAGTTAAAACTTTAGGAAAATTAGAACTATAAAATAAAACCAATGTAAAGCTTAAATTAATAGAAATGATCAAAATTTTTTTGAGGTTACAAAGCAAATTCAAAGTATAAAAGGAAGGTTGGTCTCTGCCTTATGGTTCTCATACTAGCCACCGGGGGTGCTGGCGCGCCCCTTGATATGCTGATAAGTAGTCCCAATGAGCCCGAGGTTCGTTAACGCTCGTTTTTCGACATAAAGGGCACCACACTTGTAATTTTACATTATTTAATGTATTTATAAAATAGTACCTATACAGTAGGGTGTCCCTTATTTTTCAAATTCCAGAAATCGATCATGACGCCCCCTAGATCGATTTCTTTTGACGAAAAAACATGTTTGAAATTTTGAATGACCCCAAATTCAAAGTTTAACCTGCGCCTACAGACACGACCTTTTTTCCATTTAAATAACATGGAGTTTTACGTTTTAAATGAATAATTCATTCTCTAGGCCTGAAAATGTGCTCGGAATGAATCTAAAGAATCATTTCCTTTGTCAAAGTTAACGTAGATTCGGAATATTCATTCAGTTTTACAAATAAATAGGTACAAAACGTCGAAAAATTGATTTAAAAAAAACTTTGCAGGAATGCGATACGAACAATACATTAGTTTTTGATCATACAAAAATTGATGTTGAATCTACAGTGCATGAGCGACAGTCGGAATGAATCCTACATTACCGACTTAGGTAATTCATGTATTCATTAAAGTATACAAAATTACAGATACATTTTCGCAATAAACTCTAAGAGAAGAAGATTCTCTCAAAAGTGAGAGCTGGAAACACTTATCATTTTTAATTTTTAATTTTTAATTTTAATTATAAATTCTTACAAATTTCAACCCTTGCACGCTAGATGGTAGACAATTTTGGTCTTCACTAGCACTTTTATTATTCCTAGGTTATATAGACAGCATCTATCCGGCATAACATTTTGCGTCTAAGATAGTGGGTTGCCTGTCATCTTACTGATGAGCCCAGCAGGTAACCGAGAGCGTAACGCAATCTTTCTTTATACTTTTAAAAATTTTTCCATCATTTATCTATTAACATTTTTCTTTAAATTCTATTCCCGGAAATTTCCGGTGCCTTTTCGGAGATTTATTCTCCGATTACACTCATCAAGTGGGGGTCCGAAGAGAATGTTTTAATACTTACACTTACATGGGAAAACATGAGAATAATTTTTTTTGCTGTAGGAGATCAATAATTCTCATTATTAAGTTTAGTTTCATTAATTGTCCAGCGATAAATTCTTTTTAACTAGGGTAAGTGTGTCAGTTCCTGTGCCCCCCCCCCCCTGGTTATCGTGTGCTAAGATTATTTATTCTTCTATTAAAATATAGTTTTACTAAATCACTCATTATTCATTATTTTAATAAAATTTAAATAAAAATCTTCATATAGAAACTGAAAGTATAATTTACAATCATTTACAAAATATCAAAAATAATGTTTCAAATTTCTAGTGTCGATTTGACATGATTTTTCTGTAAATCTTACCGAAAAGCTTAAGATGCACCGCATAAATGTGAGTGTGAAACTCAGTAAATAAAAGGTTTCGAAGGCGGAAAAATGTATCGCGCATACTTAAAAGTCATCTAAATTACTATAAACCAGTAATATAATTGATTTTTTAAATACAAGTTTTTATTTTAAATGAATCCGATAACTGAAATGAATTGGAAGCTTGTTTGAATTATCGTGCAC
>UELU01100918.1:0-36168 GCA_900490025.1 Megastigmus dorsalis | reverse complement strand
TCTTACAATTCTCTCACTGGCGTTAACGTTGGATCCAGTATCATCGTCAGTCTAAAATCAAATATTGTCTTTTTAATTCTGTAACGTTTAAATGTATTTACTATACTGTATCTATTTAAATTACCCAATTAGCCTGTCTTGATTTAATTCTGTGGCCGGGAAAGACCGACTAAAAAAGTAATGCATTTTTATTTTTTATTTGTTTTAATATATTGTTAATAAAGAATTACCCTCCAAGCATCGATAATGTCGCTGTTCTCGCTGCTATTGGATGAAGAGGCTGATTCCGAGGCTGACTGCTGTTTTTTGCAAATACAATGAAAAATATTTTTTAATTATATTTCAGTAAAGCTAAACAATTTCTATACTTATTACTTAGTAGATTTAATTTAAACGTTTAAATATTCATATTTATTGTACAAAGAAAGAGTAAGAATATTGTTCAATATGTACATGAATCTTACAATTCTCTCACTGGCGTTAACGTTGGATCCAGTATCATCGTCAGTCTAAAATCAAATATTGTCTTTTTAATTCTGTAACGTTTAAATGTATTTACTATACTGTATCTATTTAAATTACCCAATTAGCCTGTCTTGATTTAATTCTGTGGCCGGGAAAGACCGACTAAAAAAGTAATGCATTTTTATTTTTTATTTGTTTTAATATATTGTTAATAAAGAATTACCCTCCAAGCATCGATAATGTCGCTGTTCTCGCTGCTATTGGATGAAGAGGCTGATTCCGAGGCTGACTGCTGTTTTTTGCAAATACAATGAAAAATATTTTTTAATTATATTTCAGTAAAGCTAAACAATTTCTATACTTATTACTTAGTAGATTTAATTTAAACGTTTAAATATTCATATTTATTGTACAAAGAAAGAGTAAGAATATTGTTCAATATGTACATGAATCTTACAATTCTCTCACTGGCGTTAACGTTGGATCCAGTATCATCGTCAGTCTAAAATCAAATATTGTCTTTTTAATTCTGTAACGTTTAAATGTATTTACTATACTGTATCTATTTAAATTACCCAATTAGCCTGTCTTGATTTAATTCTGTGGCCGGGAAAGACCGACTAAAAAAGTAATGCATTTTTATTTTTTATTTGTTTTAATATATTGTTAATAAAGAATTACCCTCCAAGCATCGATAATGTCGCTGTTCTCGCTGCTATTGGATGAAGAGGCTGATTCCGAGGCTGACTGCTGTTTTTTGCAAATACAATGAAAAATATTTTTTAATTATATTTCAGTAAAGCTAAACAATTTCTATACTTATTACTTAGTAGATTTAATTTAAACGTTTAAATATTCATATTTATTGTACAAAGAAAGAGTAAGAATATTGTTCAATATGTACATGAATCTTACAATTCTCTCACTGGCGTTAACGTTGGATCCAGTATCATCGTCAGTCTAAAATCAAATATTGTCTTTTTAATTCTGTAACGTTTAAATGTATTTACTATACTGTATCTATTTAAATTACCCAATTAGCCTGTCTTGATTTAATTCTGTGGCCGGGAAAGACCGACTAAAAAAGTAATGCATTTTTATTTTTTATTTGTTTTAATATATTGTTAATAAAGAATTACCCTCCAAGCATCGATAATGTCGCTGTTCTCGCTGCTATTGGATGAAGAGGCTGATTCCGAGGCTGACTGCTGTTTTTTGCAAATACAATGAAAAATATTTTTTAATTATATTTCAGTAAAGCTAAACAATTTCTATACTTATTACTTAGTAGATTTAATTTAAACGTTTAAATATTCATATTTATTGTACAAAGAAAGAGTAAGAATATTGTTCAATATGTACATGAATCTTACAATTCTCTCACTGGCGTTAACGTTCGATCCAGTATCAGAGTCAGCCTAAAATCAAATATTATTTTTTTAATCGTATAACATTTTAATTTTTTTTTTTACTTTAAATATATTATTAAAAAATAATTGAGAAACTGTTTACTTTGATATAACTATAATATAAACCGAAACATTAAATTTTACCATACAATGCTTAAGTCTTTTATGAAGTACAAATAACAGTTTTTTTGTTTACCATAACGACGCTGGAACAGACTAGCAGAACGACGGAAGTTTTAAAAAACATTTTTTAGTTTTTTTTTCTTTTATTGCAGTCTATGTAATGTTGATTCGATCGAACAAGTCGGTCGACTGATGCTAAACTGGACTCAAAACTCCTTTTTTATAAGACAGATCGATACTATGACAATAAACACAACTGTTGGAAGTTGAAATTAATATAAAACTAAACGAATAAATTATTTGCACTTATTTGCATTGAGTCTAAGAAGTGAAAAAAAAACATCTGTGCTCCAAGTTCAAAACAACGTCGAGAAAAATAAGTTTGCCTTAGCGGACGTCAGGTTCGGTACAGAATTGCTTAGTGCCCAATGCAGCTCACCTGTTACTACTTGCGTGCATTTGTCTAGTTCTAATCTATTGGATCTTGGTGATTCTTTTCTCGATCTTTACACAACATATTGTGTAAATATTTATTTATAAAGAAAATTTAATCAGTAAGAATTCGTGCAATAAAGTAAGTATCATTTGCAGGGTGTATAGAAACTTTATGCACATTGTACAACGTCACGAGTTTTTATTTTTACTAAATTGTTGCACGTACAAAATTAAAAAATAAAACAAACTCCTCCGATCGACTCTAATCCTCGTTGGGATTGAAAGCCCTGCCAAGAATATTCGGGAAAAACGAGTGTTTCTTCTGCTCCTCGTGTTTGTTCAGATTCTGGAGATGTTTGCCGATTCCAGGCAGACTCTGTCCGATTTTCAAACCAGCATCTAGAACATCCTTGCCGGCTTCGACGACTTTCTCGCCTGCTTCCTTCACCGATTCTACGGCTTTGTTCACCGAGTCTTTGTTCTGCTCGATCACGTTCTTCCATGGGTCAAATAGACCGCCGAGTCCACCGTGTCCGGGCTGCGGAAGAACAGATGAATAACGTTAATATTGCATTAATGATTTTCAATGATTTAGTTAAATGTGGAGAGATGCACACCTTCTTTTGCTCGGTTGACTCTGGCGCCTCGGTCTGGAGAATGGAAATATTTGGTTAGCTAAATCCTTCGGACGAGACAAGGAAAAATAATTACAACAGATATTTTCTTACCGTTTGTTTGTTCCAGCCACCGTGGAGTTTTTCTTTCCAGTCACCAAGGATTCCACCGAGTCCCCAGTGCTAAAAATTTAGATTTAAATTCAAGCATAAGATTATTGCTCACTTAATGAAGGGCTAAAGCATTTTAAAAAAGTATACCGATATTATTTATACGTACGTGTTTGTCGTCTTTGGGTTTCTCCGGTTTTGGTGTAATATGTTCCTACAGAATGGCATATCATCATTTTTACAATTAACAATTAAATAAGCAACTTTTTAATAACCGTTTCATAAAAAATAAAATAATAAAATATTTATTTACGGGTTCTTTGGGTTCCACTGGATATTGGGGCTCCACTGGTTTGTGTGGCTCTGGTTGTTTTGGTTCTACTGGATATAGCGGGTCTTCTGGGTATTGTGGTTCTACTGGTTTTTGTGGTTCCTTAGGTTCCAGTAACTGTTATGGTTAATTATGTTATTAAACATCGGGGATGGAAATAAAATCGTGAAATTGTTAAAATGTTTGAAACCGAATGAATCTCTACCTCATGTCCACCTGTGGGAGCCTCCGTCTGCATACCAGGGAACTGTAACATTTAATCATCCATCCATATGATGAACTTTAAAATTGTTAAAAAAAAATTGATTGTAATAACAAAAATTACCTCCGGCTTGAAGTCACTTCCAGGAAACTGTAAAAATAGGAAACAAATGATATTTATTTGTCAGATTTTTTAAATAATTAGTGGAAAAATGAAAATTTTAATCTAATGCATTTCAAAAGAACGTCTGTCAAAAGATGTCATTTACTAAATGTATGTATGAATATGTTTCTTTTTGAGTCTTTTTAGATTTTTACATATTCTGATCAAAATTTATTCCGAGTCATTTAAACGATATTTAAATGCTATTAATATAAAGATAAAGAAATTGTTTTTACTCCAAGTCCAGGGGATGCAGCTTCAGTCTGAAAATTTAAAAAATATACTGATAAGTAACAAAACCAATAAAAAGTATATCTCCTACAAATCAATAAACTAGAATCTTACCACTTCTTGAAAGCCACCGCCATTACTTCCCGAATCCTAAAATAGAAAACATACAATATTTAAATGATTCTCCATCTTTTAATTGATAATTACTTATATGGTAAAAAAAATCATTCTTACATCGTGTCCACCAGTGGTCGGCACTATCGGTTGTTGTGGCTCTGGTTCGGGGAACTAAAATAATTGATATAATTTAAGTATAAATTAAATTAAATAAAAATCTGATTATAATATTTTAAAAAGTAGAAATTACATGGTTTTCAGGCCGCTTCTGTACTTTGGGAACCTCTTCAGGTGGAGGGAACTACATGCAACAAAAATACATTTAATGATTAATTATCAATCTTGATTCATTTCTAAGTTATTGTTTTATTTCAAAGGAATTCATGTAAAAGTGCATAAGTTTTTTTTTCCCACGATTCAAAATAAATCTTATGCATATAGAAGTATTAGAAAAACGTCTCTAAGTTAAAAAATATACTACAGTGATATTGATATCATTATCGTTACACTTTGCCCGAAAAGGTTCTTGTTTTCGGGATCGTAGAATGGCTGAAATGAAAAAATTAGGGTTCATGAGAAGCTTCGTTCGAAGTATTCGGATTTTAGTGATCTGCACTAATTTAATACTAACCCTCCATGGATCGCTGATAACCTTGTCTTTCCCTTCAGTCTGAAAAATCATTATGAAATTTCGTTATTTAGCAACTCAATGATTACTTTGCAAAACTAAAAATTTGCAAACGTATAACGAGTTCTAACTTTTTGTGTAAATATAAGTTTTTAATTCAATCTGCAAACCTTTCAGTTTTAGTGAATTTGGTAATGACTGTAAATTCAAAAATATGATACATACCGTTGAACTTCCTGTCCACACATCGCCAGGTTCGGATGGATTCTGCATAAAAAAATTTGAAAACATATATATCATTGTTTTTATATTCTGTGAAAATCGATTTATTTAAATGTGTAATTTTCCCATTACCACTGGTCCAACAATGTTAATGCCACCATCACTACTGTCAACGTCCGATTGTCCGAACGGCGTCTGAAAAACGATTGATTATAACGTTTAATAACGGAATCGAGTTGAAATAATTCGATTATCTGGACGTTTATGCGAAGTCACATATTAATTACCATCAAATCGTCCAAGCCGAAGCCGAGGCTGAGGCCTGATCCTTTTCTTTTGCCATTCTGTCACAGAACCATGAATCATTAGTACGAATTTTAAATTATTTATTTATTTAACGACGATTACTTACGCTCAAATCGTTATCGTCGATTTCAATTAAGCCACCGTCAGGTTTGGCCTCGAGTCCCTAAAAAATTATAGTAAATTAAAAAAACATTCCTATAAATACTTATACAGAGTTTACCAAAATAAAAGAATACTTGTAAACTTTAAACTATTGTCAAAATGATTGAAAAGTACGTAATAAACAACAATAAATCATGAAAACCGAAAATTTGCATAGAACACGTCTTCAACTCTAGTATTTATTAATGTAGGCATCGTATAAAAAAATTACTTGTGTTTACAAAAGTGTTCAATGCAATAACTGATAACAATTCTATGTAATACCGATGAGTTATTATCACTTCATGTTAATGAGGTTCGACCAGACGTTTCTAAAGATTGTATTAAAAAAAGCTTCTAGAATTATTCCGGGAATAGCTTATAATGATTAAAAAGAAACTTAGGCACAAGTCATTAATCGTGGCAGATTATTTCTAAAATTAGATGGAAATAATTTTAAGCGATACGAGCATCTATTAAATATAGATTATTTTTCTGTGAAAAATAAAACTTGCCTTGTAATCGGCTTATTCGAGGAGGAAAAATTTTTTGTTATTAAGATTGAAATATTTCGCGAAATGCATCTGAGTAAATGTAAAGCGTATTCGCTTGCTATGATATTTAATTCGTACTGTCTGAAGCAACTTAGTCCATTACATTTATTCGTCACACTACCGTAGAGATCATTTTATTCAATTGTACTCTTATACAGTTTCTCAATGCGATTAGTTTCCTTGTTTGGTACGTATAAGCAACACGTGTCCAAATTAGAAATAATTTCATTAAAAATGATTGGAAGCTTGAATAATATAAGCCTATAAGGTGAAATGTCTCAATTTCTACTCATATGACATTGGTACCGTTCAATAAGATAACTTTACTCGAAGCTTAGGTATAAAACATAGTTTTTAATTGATTAAGACTTTCTGCAAATTTTGTATCAATCAAGGAATAAATTCCATATTTACAACAAATAAAATAACTAAAAAAAATAGCAGTGTATAAAGGTCATTCACTGACTTATTACTTTACGCTACACTATAACGCATTGACGAAAAGAAAACAAGTAGGTTTATCTGTGAATTAACTTTATCATACCAGTACGAATGCACCGACGAGCAGTCCGAAAAATACGGACCTGGCGATCATTCTCGCTGTAACTTCTCCAAATGCACCTCGAAAAAAGCGTCCAACTGAACCAGTTTCTAGCTCGCAATCACTATTTATACACGAAAAATCTCGTAAGCCCGGTAAGGACCGAATCACAGCTGTATCAATAAAAGAAAATCCACAAGGTCGAATATGTTCTATAAGTACTCTTTCACTGAGAAGATGTTTGAGTATAATAAAGAATCTTTCGGTTATGTGAAAATATTACTTGCGATAGAATAATGAGAGTTCAGATGGTTGGCCGTTGCAGCGTTGCAGTGAGAATCTCTGGCGGATTAATATTGTATTATGAGTGAAAGTTCAGTTTTTGTATTTTACACAGTATTTATATTAATACTCATCGCCTATTATAGCTACATTAGTGACTAATCCGGATTAACCATTGATTCATTTTATTCGAGCTTCCAAAAGCTTTTAATAAATTATTTATTTTGAGTCAAGTTGATGTCGATTCTGCTGTGATTACATTGATTGACTTTTATAACTATTGTCGAAGAGTGATTTTCAACTATTCAATCTATACATAAGTAATTTTATATCATTTACAATTTTATTTGGCTCATTATATAAGAGGAGTATTTACACAAGAATTTAACTTTTGTCGATGTCCAAAACAGCGTTCTGATGAGAAAAGTATGATATCGATACTATTTACTCTTACTCGAGTATGTTTCTAAAAGAATCTGGAATAATAAAATAATTATAAGCACCGGTACATTTTCTTCTATTACATTAATCGCATATATAGGTATTATTGATCTTTTATTCAATCTAACTATAAGTCCTTATTACTTACGTTTTACTTATCTAAGGTTTGAATAGGCACAAGCGCATCATACGCTTAAATAGCCATTAAGCGATTCAGTAACCGAATATAATAGTTCTAACTTTAAAACTCTGTAGAACTTTGTAACAATTTCACGAACTTTCTTGAATTATTATTTTAATTTTTTGTAGTCTTATTCTGCCCTTAACATTATTACGGCTACAAGTTTTAACTTTCTAGTTTTGAATAATAAATCGAACACTGCTTTTAGTACTTGTATAATATACGTGCGCTTTATTGCAAATTCATTAATTCCATAATACAGTAGAAAATATTAAAAAAAAGATAAAATAGATTTGTTCAATTGGTGGGATTGGTAGCGGTAGCAAAGATGTTCCTGCCGAATTTCGGGACGACGAGGAAGAGCTCGAATCCGGATTGAGCGGCGTTGAGTCCTGCTTTGAGGGTCTGACCACCAGCCAAACGGATCTGATCCAAAGTCTTGGCCAGGGAGTCCCTTTCCTCGATGATCGTTAGTCTTACCGCGTTGCCGAGGCGGTCAACGATTTGACCGAGGGACGGCTTTTGGATCGCAGACTGTTCCTGGTCCTGTGATAAATCGACTTGATCAATATTTTTCGAAGACGGATGTCTGGATAATTTTTTGTTACGATTTTGCTAGAAGTTGCTTACCGACTGGACCGGTACATCGTTAGCAGTGACGACAGGTTCATCTGGTAATGGCTGGCTCTGAAAATATTCAAACATTCTAATTTGTTTTTTTAATCTGTGATATCAGCTGGATTAATGAACATTTGTGACGGAAACGATAAGACATTGCAGCCAAAAATGATGCAAATGGGAAATACACAAAATTTAATTTACCAAAAGCTATTTCGACGAGATTTATAACGGTATTTATTTACAAGACACAAACACTTTTATCAATGCCGTCTTTTCTAATTTACAAACTCCACTAATCAGGTCATACAAACATTACCAAAAGAATAAAGTTATCGAATAGAACCTGATTTTTTTTCGAACTAATGAAACGTTCGATTGTGCGAATCAAGAATCGACTTACCGAGGCGACAGCGCAGATGACCAACAAAACAATAGCCAACTTGAACATTGTTTTTTTTTTTGTTTTTGAGACTTCTAAACGTCGAATAAGTGTTTGAAGGCAGGACTGATTTCTCAGAGCGAAACTCAAGTTTATATATACCTGTTCCACAGATATCAGTTTAATTTCGATTTAATAGTTTTGCTATTGTTACGATAGTTGACTATGCAATTAGTATTTTATCAAAATGTTTGAACCAGATATTGTAACGATGCTTTGTTGTAAAACCAAAAAAAAAAAATCATTTTAATTTATACAATTGCCAAAAAAATCGTATTTATTGTCGTATAAAAGTGTGCAATATAATTCGTGTAGTTTAAATTTATAATTTTATATATATCGTTGAACAAAATTTAATAAATACGTAAAATGATGGCTATTATGTATTAATCGATGCGCTAATGTACCGATCTAAATATCTTTGTGTTTCTACGAATGACGAAATTATAGATTAGAATGTCATTCGTTGTTCTACATGCTGTTGTTACACTGGTATTTTAATTTTTTTTTAAAGTCTATAATAGAGCACTTTTATCGTAAATAAATATAATGGTATGAGTTTTCTTATCAATAATAAACTCAAGTATTTCACTTTGAGATTAATGAATAAATAGACATTCATTTAACTTTGTATGATTAATGGCACATTTATTGAATTCAACTACATAAAATATTCAACAATAATAACATTGCTACATTGAAAATCGTTCCCATAAATATTATCAACGATTTCAAGTAATATCGACGAAGTGGATTATTGAACTTTTTCAGCTCACGACAATGAACTACATACTTATATTATTAACAATCTATTACCTACTACATTTCGTCACGAATTGTAAGAGAATAAATACAGTGTTTAACGTTAATTTTGTACATGAACTTTATGATTTACGTAATACTTGATATAATTGACATCTACACGGAGAAATGTATATCGACGGAGTTTCTTCGGTTTCACAGAATGTAGCTAGCATCAAGAAATCGTTCCTCGCCATGTACGCCGCACGCGCTTCTCACCGCTCCTACGCCATCCCTTAAATTCCCCTGGAGCTCGCGCTGTTTCTGAGGAGGCGGGGAATGAAGGCGATGAAGCCAAGTCCGTTCTTGAACAAGTTCACGCTGGATTCTACGCCCTTCTGGCCGAAGTCCTGGACGGAGCCGAGGGCCTGGTCGACGGACTGCTGCTGCTGATCGTAGGCTTGGACGTAGGCATCGCCCAGTCTATCCGCTACGTCGCCCATTGCCTTTTGCAGCGTCTGCAGGGACTGTTGGGGTATCTGTTGCATCTGCTGGCCGGCATTTTGCACCTGTCAAACGATTACAAGTGTAGGTCATTATTAATCGATGTATCGTTTATGATGTAAGCTCTTTATAAAAACTGTCGAGATCCGCTCACCTGTTGAGCTATTTGATTTGGTATTTGATCTCCGAAGCCTTGGAATTGGGGAAGAGGTGAAGCCTGTCGAACAAAAAGAACGTCTTTACTGTGATTCTACGTGTTATATCACTTTGTATGGATGAAACGCTACGTGTAACTATAAATTGTACCAAGACAAGAGAAAATATTTTTTAGCACGCATTGAAAACCGCAGAGAGAGGTTCAATCATTAAGTTACAAAGTTGAAGAAAACGTTCAATTTCAATTTTTTCTCCTTGCAAAGTACATTTGTAAAAGTATACTTTGAATCGCTGATTTTGATAAACCTTAAATATTATATATATATATCGATAAAAGTATTAACTAACCATAACCATGGCGCATCCAGCGAGCAATAGGATAGTAACTTTAGCAATCATTTTCCCGATAATCTATATACCGACCCTCGAATGATAAAATCCAACTGTACTGCACTGTTTCTTACCGAAAACTTATTGCCTCATTCACCACCTTCGCTAGCTTATATACGCCAAATTATTCGACTCGGCGCAGCGATGATTTATTCAATTTCGTAAATTCCTCTTTACGAGACCCATATAAAGTCGCCTGCTCTATGCCAATATTGTTATTGCGATAACAAAAAAAAATGAATTCCTCGTAGATAGTTGGGGGCCGACGATTATGACGATTCTGACGTCGTATACGCACATACGTAATTTTCGGTTAAGTATACATATGTAAGCATAACGTGGAAGTGACGATTATCGCGCGTGTGTGTGTGTATACCGAATACCTCGGGGTTATTTTATTGCGAGAGTCTTATTGCTCTGTGCCGAAATTACAATGTGTGCATAAGTTACAAATAAGCTCACGAGGAATGCCCGAATGTATTTTCTTATGCCTGTTTGATCTAGAAATGTTGTAGTACTGAATCATCGCTTAACTAACTTGGGCCTCGTGTTATTTACTTATAGTTTTTTCGCGTAAACTTAAGGATAAAGTTTGTTTTAGTCGCTGGGATGTAGAAAACGCGTCATCTTGAATAAACGAAAAGTGTAAATCTTTTCGTTGGATTTGCAACGTGAAAACAACGTATTTAATTTCAAGAGCATATAATTACGTTTCAAAGTGTTGATAATTTTCTATTTTACTAAATTTGCGGGGATAATATTTATTTCAACTTGACAAGTATATGCATCTATTGTCATAATAAAAATGCGTCTGCTTCATATGCAATTATGTTTTTCATAATGTGCTATTTCATACGCGTCGGTCTGCAAATAAATTATAGATATCCACCAAGTCGGTGGCTAAGGGTTAACTTTTTAAAGATTGGGTTTAGAGTTTTTAATGAATGTGTATATATATGGGTCAGAAATGAAAACCTTATTATTGTTTGAAAAAATTTTAATTTATTAGACATCATTCATCAGCTTTTCATAATAGTATAATCTAAATATTATTCAAAATGTAAGGATGTTACTACTTCGTTAAAACGTAAAACTTCGCTAAGCAATACTAAATTCATTGAGATACGCATGACGTACAATATCATTACTGGCTTAAGTTTTATACATTAATTCGATTATTTTTATTAAATAAAGAAAATTACTTTCTTCCTTGAAAATTGTGTCTGTTTTTCAATATTTAGATTACACGATTGAATGAATAAGTTTTTCCTTATAATTATACATTATTATTACGGACTGTAATCCAATTGTTCAACGATTTTGAGTGATCCCACGTTCAGTTGGTTTGATTCCTGTTGAAAATTTTCAAAGGGAATGTTACTACGTTCCTTATGGTTGGAACTCCAGCAGTTAGCACTTTAGCCCCGCCACTCACCAACTCCCGTATGCCGTCACCCTGATGATAAGCAAATATATTATAGAAATCAATTAATTTAGTGAAATATCAATTAATCGATGATGGCACCAAAAATTATATTAATCTTTTTATGATATTTAATTATTAAATACAAAAATTATTATCAAGTTTACTTACCACCCTTGTAAAAAAATTACCCTCATCTTTAGGTCTCGGTTTAGCGGAAGGTTTGACTTCTGTTGAAACATCATCGATGTTTGAATCGGCTGCCTAAATTGAACATTCTAAATCGTTAAAACATTCTAATCGTTAATCTGTAAAAAACGTTATTGATCTTAGGCTTAATTTAAATTATTAAGCGATAAATTAACTTATACCAGGACAAACGAAACTCCAATGAGAAGGATGAAAACTACTTTGAAAGACATTTCCATGTCTGCTAAATTTAAACTCGAAAGAGACTGATCGCAATTTCTTTGATTTTATACGCTTGTTGAAAGAGGAAATTTATCAATAAAACAATTTTTTTTATAAATAATCGATGTTGTTAAAGTTATAAGGAAATATTGGGTGGATATCAACAAAAAAATAAATAACAAAGGCAAAATAAACATGGGGAATCCAAACGAATTCCAATAGAATAAACAAATTTCATTTTATCGGGCAATGCACTCTACGATTTAGCCATGCATATAAACATTGGTATTCTGCATATAAACATTTTTCTGTTTATTTTCCCGTTATTAGAGAATCGATCACGCAAAAAAAATCAATATACAATAATTTAAGGTATTGTAAAATCCATGAACCGCTAAAAAATTTGCTAAAAAAACAATTAATATAAAAACATTAAGAAAATTTTAATTTAAATTTTGTACCCATTATAAAATGTTTATTAAGAAGAATAGAGTAGCACATGCATACATACAAAATAGTCGACACTCAGACTGGTATCGCGGATTTGAGTCGCGGCTACATAAGAAATCACATAGGTGCGTCCAAAGTCCGAGACTTCAATCTGAATCTCGACTATGAATTCGGACCAATTATTATTATTATTATTTTATTATTGAACTAGATACGTACGCAAATGATAGACTTAAAACTAAAATATAAAAAATATTGCTTAACATTAATTATAAATAATAATAAAAAACATTAAAGAAGGACCCCGACCAGATCAGAATCAAATGAAGTCATTATAGAGGAAAAGAAAATACAAAACTTATATCGTTATTATATACAACATCAATATATTAAAAAGAATGGACTCCGTTATAACGTTATAAGTACATGAGAGGAAGTTTAAAAAAATTTATTCAAAATTGAGTCTGTCTATACTCGTCTGTTTCTACTTCAAGACATTAAGTAGTATAGGGGAAAATCTTTTCGGCGTTTCCCATCAAGGGGACTAAAAGTTTAAGTATCATAACCATCATGTAATTTTAATAGGAGCGGTAGATGAAAGTAGATACATGCCAAGTATATGAGACGTAGATTTTGAAACTATGGTCATTTCAATGTGTTCCTATACGTCATGTCCCATTTACTCTATAGGTATAACAGATTATATGAATACACAGGTAAAGTTAGGTTACCTTATATATAGTGTTCATGATGATTCAATAACATACTGTAAATAACTTTGCTTGTTTGTAAATAAACCTTGTTTATTATATAGGTAATTATGTGACATCAACGTGTCTCGTATAGATATTGCATGGGAAATGACAGATTAGTCACGTAATTACGTGAATCCGTGAATCTGTAGTGCGAAGTCATACCGAAATTAAAAAGATGGGTACGAAGATTCTCGCCGATATTCACAATGATTTAAAGCTTTTAATCACTTCAATTAGTGGCTTTGAGGTAATGTTATTATTGAAGCACTGCAGCTTAACCTCTTTATCTGTTTTGATCTTATTATTATGCACTTAATTTATATCAAACTTTGTTCACATTCATTTATTTATTTTAAAAAACCTGTAGCTTAATAAATTTTGTTATACATTTACATTTTATTGCATACTTATAGGAAGGTGAAGAAGGATTTCAAATATGTGAACGTTTTGCACTATCTCAAATAAAGCATCATCGTTATTTATCAGTAAATAGTCATGCAGTAAAAAAAGAGATTGAAGAGTTAACTCAAAAGTTGCTAATTCATGGAAAATATGATGTTGCTAAGGAGTTTCAAGATCTTACTCAATCATTTTTGACAAATTTCGACTTTGAACGACATCCGCAATATGATGTTCAATGGTCCTTATTGTCATTACTATTAAATTTATCCAACGAAACCAATAAATCTGAACTTAGTAGTACCTCGCAACAAAGTCGAGATCATAGTCAAAATGTGACAGTCACAACTGAAGATGATAAATCGGAAGAGATTGACTGGGCACAGTATTTGAAAGAGGGCCAGCAAGAATTTTTTTGTAATTATGAAAGTGATAGTGATAGTGTGAGTATTTATTCCAAGCCTAATTTATATTATTGATTATATTATCATTAACTAATGTTTGAAATAATTAATTTCAGGAATGGTCGAATGATGAAAATGATGGCCAACTGGATTTGTCTACAATACAAACTCAACAAAAAGAATCTAGCAGCGGCAAAGATGCTCCTAATTTGGCTATTGACACAGTTAAGTTTTTATCAACTGAAGCATTAAAACCTCCGTTACCACAAGATATTTTATCCAAAAATTGGTTAAAAAACAATGTTCAAAATACTTGGTGGAATGAACTAGATTGGCATCAATGTAAAGTCAATAGTGAATTTGATGCTGCTCATCTGTATGAACTCTGGAGAAAGAATATTTTAAAAAGCAATAAAATCATTGGAACACTTAGTGAATATCAAGCATGTAGAGAATTGTTGTGGATGTTTCATGCACAATCTTCAATGGCATTATTTCAACAGGAAAGGGAAACTGAATTTTCCATACGTGATGTGTCCATACCAAGTTTAACTACAGTAAGCTGATTTGCTTGAATAATTTATTAATTGGCATACAATTTCAGGTTGAATAACTAATTATGAAATTTTACATAATTTAAGTGGAAAATACTAATGGTTTATTTATTTATTTATTTATTTTCCAAAATTGATGAGTATATGCCCATTTATACAAAATACACATAGTGGACTAACGCTAGACCTCCTGATTTACATTTGAAAAAGTTTTTAAATTAGTAACAGCGAAGGAACATGCCCTATGCAATATCTATGAGGCAGTAAGAGAGTTTATATTTATTTATTTATTTATTTATTTATTTATTTATATGCAAACAGACTTAAAGCCCAATTACAATATAATAATAACAAAAGGCATACACTATCATTTTCAAACTATAAGACATCTAAAGCCCTGGTTTACAAAATATTTAAAGCTTCCGGTATATTAAAAATAAATATCATTATTACTAAACTACTTTTTACTTTGATCTAGATATCCTTTAAAAGTATGTTACATTCATACTGTCAGTATTATACAATGATGAAAGAAATGGAGACTTTTCTTGAAAAATTGTTCAAGCAGGATGACTCTTCAGTTGAAAAACAAAAGCCTCCATTAACTTATGAAGCATATGGAATCGCTTTACAACAGGAACTCTTAAGCATAAAAAAAGGGCTTGTTGATTTTGAGATAACCATTATGAAGCAAGGTAAATTACTTAATTTTATGTGTTTCATTTTTATAAATATGATTAATAATTCTTATTAATGTATTATAGACAGCCATAAAACATTTCTCTCTATCTCGAAAACCTTGAAAATATATTTAAACAGGATAAAAATGGTTTTTGAAATTCATAAAGCTGTTGTAGATGACTGGGAATCTTCTACAAATTGGAAATGTGCATCCAAGTTATTATCTAGTTTATATTTTAAAATGCAAAATTCCAGCAATCATGAAACAATCAATCTATGTGCCACTTTATACTTAGCTAGTCTTTCTGTATATCTTAATATAATTGACGTTTGGCTAAGTGAAGGAAGATTAGAAGACTGGAGGGAAGAATTTATAATTTTTAGGTGTACAGAGTAGGTTTTATTAAAAATTTAATGAGTAATTTTAGCTTTCTTAAATCTAGTAGGTACCTTAATTTTAAAGGCTGATATTAAATTAATTCTTTTAGAACTGTAGAAAGTCTTTCTCGAGAAGAAAGCAATCCTTTAGAAGGATTTGCGTCAAGAGAACTTGATGCTGTATGTGTGGACGACCCTATCATGAATATTTTGGTACACAAAGTGTACCAAATGGGTCGCAGTGTTGAACTTCTTGTTACATTAGATCGTATATCGGACCTATGGGATATGATGGACAAAGAAAACGGTACTTTGATATTTTGCAATTTTAAAATAAGATGAATTCTTCAAATATTATTTTTAAAGTAATAGAACAATACAATAAAATTTTTCAATAAAATTCTTAACTATTTCAGTTGTACGAATGTCGTTAAATGAAGAATGTTCGAAGGAAATTTTTTCCAAAAGTTCAAAGTATGATTATTCAAGTTTTGTCGATACAGTGGATGCAACGTCACTAAATATTGTTGAGATTCCAATACCTCAATCATCCGATGCTGACATGGAATTCATTATAAGGCAACAAGTGTCTGCAACAAACAATCCATTTCTTACTAAAGCATTACAGTGTTTTTTCTCTCCAGAATCTAGTGTAGATAGTGTTGATGGAAAGAGTACTACTTCCAATCAATTTGTAGAATGGAAAGACTCAGAATGTAAATCATCGGAATGTCTGTCAAAATCAGAAATGGTCTTACCCTGGAGGAAGATTTTTAAATGTTCAGTAAACAAAGTATTAGAATTGAAATTCAGCGGTGCAAGTAAATTAGTTAAAGATATTCTGATACGAGAGTATAAATTAGAAGCACAATTAAAGTTGATGAGATCGGTTTACATGATGGAGACTAGTCATGTTATGAATAAGTTTTGCAATCTTATTTTTACTGAGGTCAGTTTTTCGTAGAAAAAGACTTAAAGCAAAAAATAGCGGCGTTATTTAATAATTATTCTTTTAGATTGAATCTAATGGTATGTGGAACAATTCTTACATCGTTACTTGTTTATTGGAAGAGGTACTTGCTCAAGAATGGACTGATTCAAGCTCTAGATGGTCCATAACTATAGCAAATGTGAGAACTACAAAAGTACTCGAGGCTGTTAATGGAATAAAATTGCATTATGCAGCAGGTTGGCCAATAAACATGTTATTAAACGAAGAAGCCCTAGATAAATATAACAAAATCTTTAGATTTGAACTCAAGCTTAAGTGGGCACTGTGGATACTCAATATGCTGCGGTTTCCAGGTAAATTCATAATCTCGAAAAATCAATGCTATAAAATTAGTGTATTTAAAAATTCATCACTAATTCTAACTTACCTTTTGTGATTTAGATTTAGAAGGTTCTGGTGGATCGGTAAATCCAGATATTATACAACAGTTTCACATCAGAAGACTTGAGAGTTTAAGGTTCTGGCTGTTACATGCCATTGGATCTATACATGCATATTTATCAGGTCAAGTCTTGCAAAGTCTAGGTAGTATGCTGGAGAAAGCTTTAGGACAAGCGGATAATCTGGAGGCGATAGTAACAAGTATTATTTCATTGAAAATCACGTTTTCTTTTTAAAATATTTTAAGCAGTATGATAATAATAATCTTAATTTTACTTAATCATACAGTTCACAACGAATATTTGGATGATGTACATGAACATTGTCTGCAGACCGAAAAATTCGAAGATTTGACTAACACAATATATAAGGTATTTTTCTTTACCTACATATCTTGATAGGCTTTCAAAATACTTATTTGACATTATCTTATTTATTCATATATGCAGCTGCTGGAAATGTGCGAGGAAATCCGCGACAGATGGAAGCCCGACTCACTGTCGTTCATCGGCAAAAGTCTCGATCAGCTAGAGAACAACTACGTCAAGTACCACACGTACTTAGCCCTCGGCCTACACAATGCCGTTCAACATAAGGATGCAGATTACCGTAAGTCCGAAATATGTCATCAATTACTGCAGTATGTTGTTCAGATAAAACCGCATACACTCGATGATGATTCTCGAACTATTGCGGAGCGATTGGAAGCTCTGTCAAAGGAAGAACAGGGAGAAAGTTAATTACTATGAACTCTTTTTGTGTAAAATTATACTTCTATTTTCATTAGGAAATAATAGACTAGACATTTGTTTTGAAAGAGCGTGAAAAATCGAGATACTGCATATCTTGAAATCTCGTTTTCATAAGATAACAATAGAATTAAAATGCTGACATTGTTTTATTATTTTTTCAAAGCACAGTAATTGAATCTGCTAATAAGCAATAGTCTGTAAGAATTTTTTTTAAACTGAATTGTATATAGATTGTTGATAAGATAATGCAACGCAAGAGATTAAGTTAGTGTATAAATTGTACAATACGTTGATAGACAAAAGTATGAAAAAATAAATTTAGATATCTACTGTTGTTCATGATATAGAATTTGCATGCTGAAGTGAAAATACTTAACATTTTATGCAGTTTCCAAAAAGATTTCTTATTTTTTGTGCAATGGATTTCAAAGGGTTTTTGAAACATTATGCATCTGTGTACATGCTTGTGAATTGATGACAATCAAAATAATTAACTTTGGTACTAAACAGGTTTTTTACATCTGCATGATAATTTGGATTTCTTCGTGAAATAAACCAGAAATCGCCAGTCATTAAAATACATTTTTCATTTCATGAATTGTAATACCATAGGTAAATCACAATCCTTCGCGTATTGATCCACTCTAATCATGCGATTCATTGCACAAACGAGTTTTTTTATCCTTTTAAAAAAAATTTGGAACATTTTACTAATCGAACTTTTTTTATTACCTTGTTTGCAGTGACTGGTTTGAGCTCTGCCTTTAATTGCAGTATGCCGTCAACTTAATACAGCGAAACAAAAATAACAACCTCTGGCTTATTTTAGAATAGAATTTTTTTCCATCACAAATATAAATCTCATCCAGCACGAGAGAAGAAACACAATTTCATCATAATAATTCCATCAATGAGAACGTGTTTTTTATAGTTTAGCCTCTCTAATCTGTTAACATGTTTGAGATTGTTTTCTTTTTGTATATAACATTCATCGAATTAATCGTTAAAACAGTCATCATCATCTTATCAAATATATTATAATCATTTTTGTATATTTATTAAAGATTTTATTTTTTTTCCAATTTTTGTAAAATAAATTTGCTCTTTTTTCATTATTTTTATTAATAAACATATTCTTCTTTTACCTATTAAAATTATTCACAATTATTTATTAAGTCTATTTTTAAAAATATATTTTTATCTCTTTATTGTTAAGTAATTTATGTATTTATAAAAATATACAATTGTCTGAACAAAAATTGATTAATACAAATTTTTTATCTATCATGTTCAAAACTTCCCATATAAATTTTATAATTTTATCAAAATTAAAATAAGTCATTATTCATTGTTTTCAGTTTTCTGTTGATAAAAGAAGATTCAATGCTGCAGTATTAAAATAAATGTTAGATTATTAAAACTAACTTTTTCTTAATACACTCAAATCAATCATTTAAACTATGATAAAATGAATTATCTATATTCTTCTATCATGTGATTCCCATTCTTACTTCCATATAATTTCCAGACAAACTCCTGCTCCCAGTTGTCCCTACGTTAACAAATAAATTTCGTTCAATGAAAGATCATATATCGGACCTTGGACGAAATATCCTCAATGAAATAGCCCATCAGAGTTTACCGCCTTCAGGATTACCCTTGAGACTTCCGATGGAAACCGTATATCGAAAAATAAAAGGGTACATTCAGAGATTTAAAGAATTTAAACAATCATTATTCATTACTAACTTGAAAACCTGTAATAAAATAAATGTTATATATCAATTATAATAGATGTCGTTTAAAAAAAAATGTTTATTTCAATCTAAATGTTGATCTAAATACTAAATTTATACACGTATTTAAAGAAAAAAAAAGATTCTATATCCAATCCATGATGATCCGCTACAATTTCAGTCTTGATCTACGATCGTCGAGAACTCAAAACGAATATGAGCAAGCTTTCGCGTACTTGCACTGGTATCGTCGCAAGGAACTATTGAAAGCATACGATTCCTCCTCGTCGATTGTCAGCGATGCTTTATCAGAGGTCATCGAAGAGTCTAAACTCCAAAATGACGATGATGGCGACGACGACGACGATTTTTAAAAGTAAAAAGATACTCGCAACAATGAGTGTTGTTTTTAAAGTTAGAAAATACAACACACTATATTATCATATATACATATTTTTTCCATCCTCAAATTAGTTACATCTGTTACCGTTTACAGTTAGTATACATATATATAGCACATATCGTAATTTTTTGTTTCATTATACATTTCTAGGGCAATAGATTCTCCGCGAAGCACGTTCCATCACTTTGTTTCAGTATCTAGCACGTGCTAGAATTACAAAAGAAAAATGCTCTTAACTAAAGTAGCTTACACTTATATTTATCAATTCCCTTATTCTTCATTTACCAAAAATGCCGGTCACAAGCTCGAAGCGGCACTTAGTAGGCCAATAATGAAGACCTTTTCACCGACCAAGCAACATTTTGTCGATATCCAATTGTCATGATTCTGAGCTAATTTACTGAGCGATTTTCGAGTTCAATTATTTTATCATTTATCATTGAAAATGCAATACAATAAATTTGAAGTTAATGGAATCTCGAAAAACGATAAAGTAAACTAAATCCAATTCCTGTGCTCGGTCAGCGAATCGCGTATTCATGATTTTCTATCGCGATTTATAAGAAAAATATAAACACGATGCTCTTTGTCATTCTTCCTAATCAATCTACACTATTTCTTATCCTTATTTCCTTCGTGACACGATTATTACGTACTAATTTCATTCATATAAAGAACAAAAATTCCGATAGATTCTACAAATCAAATATCAGTTAGCGATGAAATTTATATAGTAATTTCTAGCGAATAAAATAACAGTAGTTCACGTGTACACGATAATTACAAAAGTCGCAAACAAATCGCCGAATCAAACGATTCATCGTTTCAAAAGTCAAGTTAAAAAATGAATTTTGTGACTATTAGTAAACCTATAATTCGAACTTTCTTTTTATACATTTAAAATTTATCGAGATACTACAAAATTCTACTGATATATATTTTTGTTGTTCGATAAATTTAAAGATAATTTTTTTTTTCTATATTCTTTCACTCTTTTACCACTGAACTATACATTACTTACAGTGATTATACAATTTTTTGATATACGATGATAGACATGAGAGAATTTTTGTTCGATTCCAAATTTGCAATTTTACAAAAGACAGTGTACGAATGTCAATGGAAAATATAGAACATCAGTATTCTCCAGATTATTTTCCCGAGATGGCAAATGTCGAGAACTTTCATTTACGACTACTTGCTGGGCAATTGGAACTGCCAATCATCGTCACATAGTCCCCTTTTACTCATTTTCAAGAAAAAATTTGACGTCCGTGTATTCCGCAACATTCAAGAACTTCAAGTAAACGAAAAACCGCTTCTCAAAAAGTCTCTCTACCCAAAAAATCGAACTGTACGAATTCGCTGCCTCCGCCGCAGCACTCGGTCGGTTAGCTCTGTGCTAAAACAATCGTCCCGTTCTGAGCCAGAGTTCCGCTGCTGCTCGCAACAGCCTGTGTCGTTAACAGAGGCTGAGTCATACTAGCGCCTGCACTGCTTGGACCTGGATCCGTGAGATTGTTACTCACGGGAGAGGTCGAGTGGTTGTTGGCACTGAGGCCGCTGTTGTTGCTCGTAGCGGCGGCTAAAGCTTTGTTGCGCAGCTCGAAGACCTGTTGTATCGCATTACGGAAACACAGGAAGTTGTAGTCGATAACACCTAGAATCAAAGAAATCGAGTCATTCCAACTTAATTTTATAAATGTATCTCTGTCGCGTTATCTATAAAATAATTTATAAAGTTATAACTTATAAGTTTTGATTTTTTTTTTAAATATACTTTATGTTTTGTTCAAAAATTTAATTCAAATCTAAGGTTATTAAAACTTATTAAATTGCATGTGTTAAAACAGATAAGGCATTTATTTCAAGCAATAAAGATAACTGATTTTTTTACATACCTTGTCTATCGAAGTTATCTTCTCTTAAAATGCAAACAAGCGCAAGAAATTTATTCACTTCTCTTAAATACAAAATTGTTCCATTATTTAGTTTTATTAAGCTAGAGCTTTGACTGTCAAATGCTGCTGCTTCAACCTCTTCTCTTAATCTGAAAAATAATTAAGAATGCTATAAATGGCATTATATCTTTTTTAGATAATACTTTATTATCTACAGAAACAGTTATAATTTAATTTTAAATGCAGTCAGACACAGAGAATATTTATTTATATTACACATTACAAAGAAATTAAAAGAAAAATCGTTTTCTAATAAATAATAAATCGGTTAACTATTAATAAAAAAGATATTGAAATATAAAATAATTATAATCAAACTTAAATATTACAACAGCAAAAAAAGAAAGCTTTTATTACACATTTATCATAAAGCTTGAACAAAAAATTAAAATTAATTCATGCATATTATTCGGCATTCAATTGAATCTTTAATCACTCACCCATATATACAAGAAACGTCGATTACGACATCAATCATATCGCAGCAGAGTTCATAACTTTGCATATCAACAGGGGAACTATCCGTCGCAATGTATATTTTCGAAACGACGTCGAAAAGAAAGGCCTTTTCTATTGCTGAATTCTATAAGAATTTCAATCAATTAGCCTTCTATAATTACATACAAAATTTGATGATCATTGAATGAAATAATATTAAACTTACCGAGATAAGTATATTTAATAAATTTTCCAACGTTGGTAATTGTGGTATTAATTTCTGTACAACTTTGCTAAATGCCTCAAATATGCTGTGATCATAAATTGACGTTAAGTGAAAGCTCAAGTGTATTTGATCACAACCTGAAACGTAAATTATTTATGTTGAAATATTTAAAAATAAAATTTTGACAATTATTCGGTAATAACTTGTAAAAAAATATAACTATGTATAATTACAAAATTTCCAATTAAATTTTTAAAATTATAAACATATAAACAAATGTGCAGTGCGTCTGAAACTAATAAATTAATTTTTTAAAATCAAAGCTTAGAATCTTTTAAAACAAATCATAATAAATAGTCATGTTAACTTCCTGTTATTAATTAACAAACTGCACTTTTGTTATACAAATGAATGTTTCGAACAAGTATATACCAGAATCAATCAAGTCATCGTTTGCTCGAGTATGTATATCTCTCTGTGTTTCCATTTTGTAATCATCAGATAACCCATCTACTTTATGTATAAAAACTTCAAACTTAATAGCTTGATTGACTTTGTATGCTTTTGTAACTGTTAAGTGCAATTTGTTTAAGGCCTCCATATAATCATCTTGTGCATCTATAACAAACACCAAAGCTCCACATCCACCAAAAATCATGTCACTATCAAATGTAGGATCAAAGAAATCTATTTGTCCAGGAAAGTCCCAAATTTGAAACTGTACAAAACTTGAGTTACAAATATCATCCTTAATAATTTTGTTTGTACTTTCCAAAAACAGTGTCTCATTTGGAGACATTTTGTGAAAAACCACCTTCTGTATTGACGATTTTCCACTTCTGTAAAAAAAAATTTATATTATTAGTACGTTGATCGCAATGTATTAAATCAATTCATTGGTATTCCAATTTACATACCGCCTAAGACCCATTAGGAGTATTCTGGGCTTTTGTTCTCCAGTTAATGGACCTGTAGGACCATCGCCATCACCATCAAAAGGCGTATATCCAAAATCTTTTGGAAAAGAACCCACATCATAACCAGACTGATACTGGTCATCGTCATCCTATTTTAAAATAAATGATTATTGAAACGATATTATTTTTAATAATATTAAACTTTTGTTCATTGAAGAAAATATGTTAACAAAAGTTATGTTTAAGTGTATGTGCATGAGAAGAAGAAAAATTAGTATACATAAAACAAATTTACCACATTAAACAACCTTAACTGCACTAATCTTTCAAAATGTACTTTCAAAGGTTTAAAGCCTTGCTTACTCATGAAAAATTCTAAGCAAAGTAAGCATAATACATTATTACAAGATACTTTTATCTCATAAAATGACTGTACCGATCACTTCTTTCACTACCATTCAAGTGCGTATGGTATCACCAAACAAAAACTCTACCAACCTTGCTCACTCATAATACAAATATTGAGTAGAGGTATAATAGCTGTGTATCACTAGCTCCAAAATCAGACATAAGAAATGGGCGTAAACATAAAAGCGACAATACAAATCGGAACTTATAAGTTTCTAATCACCCAGCTGCTGCTTTATCTACAAAATGTGCGTCGCACTCAACAATAGAGATACAGTAATAACAATATGTATCAAATCTCAGTTTGACAGAGCGCGAACGCGAGAAGAAGCAGATTAGAAAAAAAATAAGCAAGTATGTAGGTACTAACCATTTCTCGATCCGCCAGCTTTCCCTTTCAGCTCTCGCGTGTGTGTCTATAACCTCCACTAGTTTTTTCCCGAACTACTGTGCGGCCACCACACACAAAAACAAATGCGCACTGCACGTAAAAACGTGCTGCTGACTGGCTGCTGTGTCTATCTCCTGGGGAGACGTCGTATATAAAAGGCAATCTACGTTGGTACTTTGGTAGATATCGAATCTCAGACGATAATCCGTGTATGGATCAGTCGCTTTAACGGATAATCACGCGCTGAGTGTATAAACGAGCTTCTGAATAATTGCATTTGTTTACGTTCGAGTAGAGCATTGCCGTCGTCTAATATGTTCCTGCAACGATGCGTCAGTTTTTTCCAACTCCGTCGGCACTGCCATAACACACCCGTCGTGAATGTTGTCCGCCTTCTCAATCCTCTCTTATACCTACAATGCGGGTGAATTCTTTGACTTTTGTTACCATAAGCGCAGCGCAGTATAGGCGCACACTGCACAGTGAACTTGATGAGTCTGTTTCAACGTTCAGGCGTGAGTATTATGTGCAGTATAAAATAAGTAGATTTAATAATGTGGGAGTTTTCGGGCATGCGCGTTATTATTTTTCAACGTCACGCCGTCACCGGTTATTTAATTCAATTTGAAATTTAAATTTAAATGCCGAGACCATGAATTCGTTTTTCTTTCAATAACTGATAATATTCAATGGGATTAAATTGTAAAATAAATCGATTGAATCTTTAAATCCCATATAGTCCTTTTAAATGCCTTTAAATACCATAAAAGAGTTCAATGAATGAAAAAATTAGGTAAACCACCTGCGAATTTATGATTTATCACCCGATTTCTCATCTAAATTACAATTATAAACAGCTAATGACAAATAATAATGGCAAAAGCTAACTAGTTCAATCGATCTATTGATCACTCAACATATAGGTATATAAACATATACTGATATTATTTAAGTTTTGCTTAGTTGTTATAACTGCGTGTTCATGCTTACCTACTTACCTACATCCTAGTTCACAGTATACCTTAAAACTAATAAAAAAAAGTACCGATGTGTTCCCAAACCTTTGAATCGATAACATACAAATGAAACATCATTATAAAATACAATATAACATAATTTTCATCAACGTTTATACTTATGTACACTATAATTACGCACATACGCAAATCTGTTTATCTGACTACGTTGACCATAATCATAAAGCGAGAAAAAAATTTTGTATTTTTTTTTAAATACCTTGCATGGGATGAAAGTAGCACTCAAAACTAAGTAAAATAATGTTTTAGTCTATTTAAGAGTATAAAAAACTCTCATAACAGCGTCTGTTGCATATCTGCTGTATATCTTATTCGCGTTTTTTAAACCAAGAATTGATTTTTATTACTTATTTATCAAATAAAAAATTATCAATATTCAATTTTTAACTATGGAGCACTTTTTTGGCACTCGAATCGTGCTTAAAAAGTACTTATTTTAAGTATAATATGGCCATTTAAATATTTGAAAGTTACCTATTTATTTTTGCAGCTAGGGTGCATTTGCTCAATGACAATCACTTCCTATAGGTTGGGTCATGGTCGTACACATCATATACTGCAGGTCCGGAAACGACGGAACAAGCGAAAACTCGTGGCGGGGGATTGCTGTATGCCTGTATACCTATATCGAAATATTATTTGTAATGGAACAGTGAACACTGCTGCCCGCGGATAACCGAATATGATGTAATATTGATATACATTTGAAAAATTAAAAATATTTAAACATTTCGATCACGATTCATATAAGTATATCTTGACAGGAATTCGCATAAAAGTGAAAAATTTAATTTGTAAATTGTGTCATGCAAAATTATGATTCATATGAAATAATTTGTTTCATCGTTTATGTAGCAGTTGCGGAAAGGTTCCAATTAGTACTGTATTTTAAATACATCATGTAGATATATATAGAGATATCAGGTAGGCATACATATAGGTAGATAATAGATAACGGTGTTCTGACGTCATTAGGATTCTAACCTTTTTTTAATCAGTTTGTTAATTAAAAAACTCGTATAGACAAGCTATCGGAAAATCCGTAAGTAAACTCCTGTAAACATAGAGCGAACTTCTCTCAGGGGGGTAAGAATTCTATTCTATTGCCGCCAATTAACATTCGTACCCCCCACTCCTTCAGGCACGTTACTTTCCTCTGTCGACCTTCGTTTCCCGGCGATACTCGCGCCAGACCAGTCACCAGACGACCAGACTCGTCGGCAGCTCGATTCAGTTGAATCCTCACGGTCAACTGAGGAGCATCGTCGCTGCTTTAGTGAAGCATCCACCAAATTCGGCGCGAAACGTTAAAATTTTCCAGTGTAACGAAACAACCATGTCGAACTCTCAATTCAAAAATGTCACGCACTGTATCTTTGACATGGACGGCCTCTTGATAGGTGAGAAAATTGCACAAGTTTCGCTGTTTGTACGAAATTTCGCAACTAGCACGCACCACGTTGTCAGTATCTGGATTTGGACGTACGAAAGCCTAGTGGAATTTTTTAACAATACTCTACCCACTCCAGTTATTTGTCTGTTTGATTCGCGTTTGCCACGATTGCCAAAGTCCACATGTTAGAATTCGATTAAGTAGTTTCAAAGTGCGATAATAATGGCAATGTCACATGGCTATATACACACGCTACTATAGTGAATGTCAAACTTTTTTAAAATATATGCCTGGCATATTTATTGATTAATTGTGTACTTATTTATGAACTTTTAGATTTTGTTACTGAATTTTTACTGAGTTTTACCTTTAGCGATGATAGTATTATAAAAATAAAGTATTCAAATATTACATAAAGCATTCTAAGAATTTTAACTCCATTTTAAAATATTTCCTATTAAATTGAATACAAGTGAGAGTTATAAAAATTAACTAATAACTGCATTCAATTAACTTTAACTAACTGAAAATTTAACTAATCACTCTTTGTAGACAATTTCCTTAAATCATTGTAATTTTATGAATTAGAAAAGGCAAAAGGACATATAACACAACTTTCATATAGTTGAATATTAACAGCAATATTTTTTTATGATTATCACTATAAAAAACAAGAACTTTTTCATTTTAAATCTTCAATGTCAAATGACTATTACTATTTCTTTAAGCCTTCTTCAATTTTATAGCAGCTCATTTAATGATATAGTCTTCTCTTTCAGTAAAAAAATCCTATGAACAATTAAATGTCAATTTTTTTTTAAATATTCGATTCTAAAATAATGAAACAAATACAGTGCTTAAATACAAATTTCCTTTATTTATTTAATATTAGTGTTTTTTATTATATCATAAAGTTACTGCAATTTATTGAGAGATTTTCTGTCATTATCTTTGCATTATATTTTTATGACGTTCAAACAAATTGTCTGTCATAAAGTGCTTGTGCTAAGTGCCAGCTATTACTGTATATTAAATAATTTGACACTGCGCTTGAAATAAGTTATGAAGTGGTGAATATGCTACAGAAAAGTTTGTTTAATATTTTTAGTAGGTACAATAAATCAACAAATCGATTTTAATAATAAAAATAACTGACAATTTATGCAGAAAAAAGTTTAAGTTTTATTAAACATATGTACATATAATTATTTTCAACAAGGTATTTTCTATTTACAAGTTTCTTCCTGTACAGCTGTAATAAATTGCAATTAATTTCCAGTATGATGAAACATATCAAACAGTATAATTTTTTTCTGATATTTCATCACATTATTCGAAAAGTTTTGTTATTTTATAGTCTTAGATAAAGTTTTAAATAGTCATTTATTTTTAGTTTTTAAAAATAGTTTATTTTATTTTGAAGTTATATTTCCAAATATATTCTAATATTGTGTTTTGTTAACTAACATGGTTTTTGTAAATGAACTATGGAACTTGCCCTAATTTCACAGATACAGAACTACTATATACAACAGTTTTTAATCGTATTCTCAGCCCTTATGGCAAAGAATTCACATGGGATCACAAGGCCTTCACCATGGGATTTCATACATACCAGCTTGTGCAATTCCTAATAGATACTTTTGAGTTGCCAATGCAACCAGATGAGTTGGCAAAACGACTACAAAAAGACTACGCAGAGATATTTCCAACCACTAAGCTTCTCCCAGGTGATTCTGAGTTTTTCTAGCCCTTTAATGTACCTTTTTTCGCTTTATGCTCTGCAGATTCAGAAACAGTGTACAAGAAAATTTATGGTACTATCTGTGAGAAGTATGGCTTCAGTTATGGAGGAGACCTAACTTTTCAAGTGCTTGGCAGGCCTGAACGTGTTGGTGCCGAGCTTATTATAAACCATTACAAGTTGCCACTAAGCGTCGATGAATTTCAGGATTTTTACCACCGCTTGCAGAAAGAATATTTTATTGACGTAAAAATGATGCCAGGTTAAGGAAGTTTTATTTGATTCCAAAAAGTGCAGCTTTTTTATTATTGTTTTGCAGATTTTCATTGTCAAGTGATGTTTTTTTTATTTTATAAATCTGTTTAAGGAATATCCTTGAAATCACATTTTTTAACAGAATTATTTTTGGTCTTCAAATTTGCTTAACAAAAACATTTCTAATTGTTCATATTAATAAATTTGATTTTATTTCAATTTATCATAATGTATTCAATGCTATTTTAAATATTAATATCAAAATATTAAATAATTTAAATTTTTTATGCTTCATAAGTTTTAGGTATATTATAAAACTATTGAATTTTTTCAGAAACTTATTAATTTTTATTTTTGTTTTTCTTAAAAATTGCATTTTGTCTACCTGTACAAATTATGATAATTTTGAATTCTTCAAAGTTAATAATTAAAAATAATTGTCCTTTGAATTCTAAGTTGCATTGGGTTAAACAATAAAGTTACTTTATAATATAAATTGGATCAGAAAAATATAATGATCTCCATAGCTTATTGACTACATCTTTTGAAATGAATTGCAAACAAATTAATTACTACTAAATTTAAAATATTCAAAGATTTTTTAAATTTATTCTTGAAATGATAAAGAAATAAAAATTTCATAATCAAATCTTAGATTATTATAATCTTAAATACTCTTCTCTTTTTCATAAAGCTACTAAATCTCATGCAGTAGAATTAAAATCTAGATGCTGTTGCTATATAAACAAAATTAGCAAACATTTGTGATGCTTTACTGACAATATTTCAGTCTGCATAAATAGAATGAAACCACATTTTTACTTCATAAACATATTTTTTCTACCAAAACAGCTATTTCTTTTTTCAACGTTTTTCGCTTATAATCTATATTGTTTTTTCAAATCAAAGTTTTTTTTATTGAAAACTGATTTAAGAAAAATGAGATTGCATAAGTTGGCACCAATCACCATTTGCTAATCATACACAATTAATAGCTTTGAAGTATTGGCATTGGTGTACCCTAATAATATTACGTAAAGTAACTAATGTCTAAACATTTGCAAATAGGTGCTGAACGGCTTTTACGTCATTTAAAGAAACACAATGTTCCTATTGCATTAGCTACTAGTTCCAGTGCTGAAAGTTTTGCATTAAAAACAAAACATTTAACAGAAGTATTTGACTTATTCCATCACAAAGTACTTGGAGGTTCTGATCCAGATGTCAAAGAAGGAAAACCTAGTCCAGATATATTTTTGGTTGCTGCAAAACGATTCCCAGATACACCTGATCCATCCAAAGTTAGTAAACTTATTTTCTTTCCATCATTAAAGTGAAAAATTGTACTCGTAAACTAGTTACAATTTTAATTTTTGTTTAGTGTCTTGTGTTTGAAGATGCACCCAATGGTGTACTAGCTGGAGTAAGTGCAGGAATGCAAACAGTAATGGTACCTGACAAACATTTACCAAAAAGTTTCACTGACAAAGCAACTCTAGTGTTAAGCAGCTTAGAAGAATTTGAACCTGAACAGTTCGGTCTACCGAAATTCAACTAGACACAATCGTTAAAACGAATTAAATTGAAAATTGTACTACAATTCTTAATTGAAACTACTGTACATGTATTTCTTGCTAACTCATGAACACTGCGCATAAGTAAGAGCTACCTCTTAGAGACACCAAATGTTATTTTTGTAGAAGTTGTTCCTCTAAATACAGTCATCAAATGGCGAATTACAAATTATTTGTAAAAATCACATGCAAAGAGAATAAAATATATTCTATTTATTAATGTTATTTTATTAATGTAAATCATGTTCTCAATATATATATATATATATACATTTTTAAATAAATATTTCAAAAAATCATTTTGCATTAAATTTAATTTAAAAAAAGACTTTAATTTACAACAATTGAGCTATAAATAAGTTATTTTATTTGAAAACTAAATAAATTATCATACATATTTAATTATTTAATGGAATAAGCTATTATGAAGTTGCTTGTTGAAGCTTTTGTAACACATCTTCAGCTTTGAGGTTTGATAGAGGAATGGATTTTTCCTTACCGAACTCTGAAAATATGCATTAAAATTATTTCATACCCTTCATAAGTCAGTAATTACTAATATGACATAACACTTACCAGCTCGAACGTAAAGTACCGGATCGATATTCGAACATTCTCTGATTAATATAGGAAGCTTAGGATTAGCCTTTTTTATAGGCACATAGTATTGTTCGATAAATTTTCTGAAAATTAGATATACGTATTTTGAAAGTGACAATTTTTAACATAACCTATGAAAAGTGACTAATATGATATAACATTTGAAATTTTTGTGCAATCATTAGTAATCAATTAAAAATTATAAATAAAATTAAAACAATCATTTTACCTTACTCCTTCGCTTGAATTTGACGTCTGACACAATAAAATTCTCAATTCTTTAAACTTCGAGGCCACTTTGATTGCTGCCATCTTGTTAAAAATCTTGTTACGTCTGCTAAAAGCACCACTTTAGTCGTGACGTACGATAACAAGATCCTATAATGTAATGAACAACGTGAAGATAATATTATAATTTTCTAAAATATTATCTATTTAGAATTACTTCTGCGATTTATAACTTTTAATTTTTTTACAATTATAAAGTCCATTTTAATTTTGAAAAACGAAAATAAAACTTTTCCCAATTCTCGTTTGATCTTTATAGCGCGAAGTTCGAATTCAGAAAATCGCAATTTTCAAATTGACAATCGAATTGAAAAGTTCATCTAACATGGACGATTAAATAAATTTTTGGTACGATAATTTCGGAAAATTAAACGTTATAGTAATGAAATTCAAAGTGATTATGTCCATTCTTTATGGCTTAAAATTTACAAAATGCAATGCTAGTTAAAATAAAATAAATGTGTCAAGATCGCGAAATTCTAGTTAATGTATAAATTAATAAAAAGAAAAAAATTATGTCTCTTCCACCGTTATTTGAAAAAGGGTTTCCAAAGTATATAAAAGAAATTTTTGGTAATGTCAATATATACTGGTACCAAGCTGAATTTACACAATGTCGATATCCACCTGGCCAAGAAAGTAAGTTTGTAAATATTCAAACAATGTACTAATTATTTAAAATATAAATAGACTGAACTATATTTGACAAAATCAATACTAAGATAAAATTTATCTCTTTCATGAAAAACAGTATATAAATTTTCATTGTTTAAAATATTTCAAAGAAATTATATAAATCATTTTCTTGTTCAATGATAATTTAATAAAAGAAACTTTTATAATATTTGATTTATTTACTTCAAACTGAGCAGTTAGTGAAGCTTGTACATTGATTTGTCTGCTGGTGGCTCAGCGTATCAGTCAAATATGTTTACAAGTTTCTGATATCGATGAAAGTCCCAAATTCAATGTTGTAATGGCTGAAGCGATCATAGAAGGCAACAATATTCATTCTTACATTGTTAAGAAGAAGCTGACTCCGCATCCTTATTTAAATGCAGAGGAGGCACTGAAGTTTGGTGGAAAGAAACTTAGTATGCTGAAAGAATGGGTATATATTTAATAGTGATTGTAAAAAAAATTGAAACATTCAATTGAAAATTTAGAAACATAATAAGAAATTAACTTATAACTTCTATAGTATTATTTAAATTTAAAATGTGAACCTAAACTATATGCAAGCACTTATTCATAAACTGAAAGCTAGGTAATTTTCTTTTTCAAATATAAAAAAATAGATCTCCTTTATTATTTTTTATACAATAAACTAAAAAATGACTCAACTATGGTATCATTACAGGAATTTCAAGTTTTTCGTGAGAATCTTGATACCAGTTTATATAAAAATATAAAATGCTTTTTGCGTAAATGGTATGAAAATCCAGAATCACCAAATTTATTTATGCTTTTAATCACTTGTGGAAGAACAATACTTTTTATATTTCAACAGAAAACTGCAAAGGTATAGTTAACCAGTGATTAAATTACGATAATTATCAATAGTATCAAACTGTAAAAGATGTTACTTGATAGGTGATCTTGTTTGATTCTCATGGACACAATGATGCAAGATATTCAAATAGAGGACTAGTTGTAGCTCAAGTGAGTTTAAAAAAAATCAATAAATTAAATTGTTTTAATGAAATGTAATATATTTTGTACCTTTACAATAATTTAAAATAAGATTATTGTAATTTATTACTTTTTTCATGTAGTATTGTTATTAAGTTAAAAGTTTAAAAAATGTTTAATTTATGTACATATTATGATACTGTCACTTACAGGCACCAATTGCGAGTTTAAAAGAGTTGTGCAACTGGTATGTAAAAGATATTATTCACAATTGCTACAATCTAGAAGCTGATCAATATGAGTTGGCCTGTTTCTATTATCAGCAACTCAATCAATCAAGTACCTGTTGTAAATGCAAATGTGGAGAGGCTAATAAAAATAATTTTTCCTAAAAAAAAAGAAAAATGAAAAGAAAATTTTGGGCATAAAAACGAAGGCTTTATGTATGATAAATGACTTTTCAATAAAAAATGAAATTATCAACCAAAATTATTTTTTTAAGTATACAAAATAACTGTATACAAAAATGAAAAAAATTGTAAATAAATGTCCTATTTCAAAATGTGATTACTGCTTTTTATCAGATTTACGTTAAATCCATGTGAACTAAATTCATGTGTAAAAATTTTAATAATTAGTAAAATAATGAACACCATTGTATCACTGAAATGTAGTACTTTATTAGAACCAGTTATACTGAACTATTTATTTCAGATTAATGTAACGACAAGTTTATGTACATTATTTACAACCATCCTAACGGTTTTTAAAACCTTATTTGTATTAAAAACAATGTTGAAACAAAATCCATTCCAAGAAAGTCTTTTTATAGTTGAAAATGAATTAAATATTTCCTCTTATAAATTTGTTTCAACATTTTTCGTCCAAGACCACCGAAACCTTTAAGATTTTTTCTTCTTGATAAGTAGCTTATGTTGTATAGACTTAATCTAAAGCAGTTTCTTGTAGTTTCCTTAACTTACGCATTTCCTAAACAAGATATAAACATTATTTTCGTTTTAAGTATACTGACAAAGACATGAAACCAAACAACAAATTTTTTTGTTTTATCTTTACATTACAATTTTTGTATAAATATTTAGTAATTTTTCAAGTCCTATTTGCAATTAAGTTATTGTGTTGCTCAATCTCATTTTCCTCTATTCCAGTATCGTTTAGCTTAACGATTAAAGTTCACAAAAAATGTACACCCCTTCTTCAAAGTGGAAATGTTATACATTGCAGAATTAAGTTAAATCACTACACGTATACAGAAATTATCATTATACAGATTAAACTTACAAATGCAAAGCTGAAAGAAAAATATTTATTTTTAATGTGTTGCCTTAATCACAGCCAATGTGTATGTTTGCTGCATGTTCTATTGACATAGAAATTTACTATTTTATTACAAAAAAATAGAATAAATAGAAACAAGATCTGTTCAGAAAATTTTGGAACTCTGTTTGGTAACTAATTGATCCACCCTCAATGTCTGCAAATTATTTAAATAAATAGATTTTTTCTAAATAGATAATAAAACCTTGTTTTTTTAATATCATAAAATAATTATTCGAAATTAAGTTGAAAAATTTTTTTATAAATAATCATTTACAACATTAACATTATAAGCGATTTGAAAATAAATCTTAAAAATATTTTTAATTTTATATATTTTCTATACATATAAAAATATCACATGTACTAAAATAATTCACTTAAATAATTCTAATTATTTAAGTAAGTTGCAGAATTTAAAACAAAATACAATTCCAAAATTTAATTAAGGGAAGAAGATGAACCAATTCGCATTGCTTAAAAGTTAAAATAATTTAAAAATATTAATTACAAACTTTTTTGTGATACAAATTATTCACACTCTGTACTGACCTTGGACTTTCCTTTATCACTTATTATCTTTTCAATTTATCATTTATAAAAATTTTTAGATATTATTCAATGTAATTAATATTGAAACATGTAACTTTAAAGTTTTAAAAAAAATTTGTAAGTACCAATAAAGTATTTTAAAATTTAATCCTGCTGAAGTGTTATCAACAAATTGCTTATAAATCAATTTTTTCTTTTATCAAATGATACAATTTAATATTCTAAATGTATCAAATAATTTATTTACAAGTTTTCAAATAACTTCATTTTTAATATACCTTCTTCCCTTAAATCATGGTTAAACCAAAATGCTTCAGTAATATAAAAAATATTTATTTGACCTAAATGGTTTATTTTAGAAAAACAGAGTAGATATTACCTGATGATATATGAAAAAAAAGTAATTTCTATTTTGTTCTGGCTGTTATTATTTCTAGCAGAACTTTACTAAATAAGAGTAACTTATTCATAGAAACAACTTTTATGTCACTTTCTTTTCACTTTCGCATGTGTATATTTTTTACAAGATCGCAGTGTGCATAAATATCTTCTTACATTTCATAAACGAGTTTTATTTTAAACAATGAAATTTTTTATCAATACTCTATCTATGTGTCATGTAAAAAGTAATCTCTGCATAATTTTTCTTTTCGTCATAAGAAAAATCTAAATAAATTCATCAATAATTAAGTGTTCATGTGAGAGAACAAGGTATGTAAGTTCATTTTACTTTGTGATCTAAAGAAGACTCACGTGCCAGTCATCGAGCAACAATTTTTTTCTTCTTTTCAATTAACTTTTTAATCGTTTTTCTTTTCTTTAGACTATACGGTATGAAAAAATAATTCATTTGCCATTTACCGAGCAGAACCAGCAAAAGAATTTGTCAAATAAGTCTTAATTATTCGGTGACTGTGGGCTCAGCTGGCAACTGAATAAATAATGGTTTTAAATTAAAGCTGGCGAGATCGCCCAGTGAGACGTTAAAGAGACTGACGAACCAGTGGTTGTGCCCACTCAACAAAGTCATCAATCAGAACAGGCCAGGCACCTTCTTCATCATAATTGGTCATCGATGGATTTATCATAAGGGCAAAATCCAGGAGTAAATTCCACGTGTCCTTTGGAATCGATCTTTTATGATGCTCCTAAAAAATTATAGTAAATTAATATTTCAATATTAATACTTCAATATTTTTAAAATAACTATAGAATTAATATTGCCTCAAAAGCAAATGGTGACTATTCGATGTCATTATCATTTTTCTGCTACATTCCATATAGCAATTAAATACTATATTGTGCAAATAGATATTAATATAAATAAT
>UELU01100914.1:0-13727 GCA_900490025.1 Megastigmus dorsalis | reverse complement strand
TTTGTAAATAGTTAATATATCTGAGTAAGCGAATCTGTGATATGATGGCAAGTGCAATAACAATCTCGACTTGATGTAATTTTATTGTATTTGAAAGGAAAATATGTGTAATTATGTATGTTATACTTTTTTGTAAATATTTACAAATAAACAAATATCTATCTATCTATCTGTCTATCTCTCTCTCTCTCTCTCTCTCTCTCTCTCACTGGCGAAGCCGGCGTAGCAGCAGTGATGCAGCCGCGATGATGGAATTCAGCACAGCCCGTGCTGAATACTGGTGGTGATGGCGTGCCTAAGGCGTCCCTCAAACACGTGGTTGATGCGTGCTGCGCTGCAGAAGAGAAAGTCGTGGCCCTTTGTTCCTGCCGTTGCTGCTTGCCGAGAGAGATGCGTGCAGAAGAAGTCCTGCGTCGGGGTCACCAATGTGGGGAAAGCTTCCCCAGGAGCTGTTGAAGGAGCTGGAGAAAAGAATGGAGACAAGATAATTAATATCAAGAGTGGAGTCTTTATTGAGGTAGCAGGATTATGTCGTTTAACTGTCGGAACTAGACTGGCGGTTGGAGTGGCGACATGCCTCTCGAAAGCCGTGAGAGAGCTGAGAGAGAGCGGCGTGGCGCTTGCGCAGAAGCGCTTACATAAGTGTGTGCTCTCACTTGTATGTATGCGTGGCGCTGTATGTACGGTCAGGTGAGGCTGGTGCCTATATGTGTTACTTCGCGAAACGTGTATTCATATTGCAACATTTTATTTTACATACCGACCTCTGTCGAAACATCTCTTTAGCTTTAGCAGTATGCAAAGGTACAGAGATCGCATTCTTCAAAGGTCAACCACACACACCTAAATATCATATTGTTTGCTCGTCAGACGTTCGGCTCACCTACTAAGCGCAGCTGATTCTCGAGCTGATTGCTTCACGCGCTGATCTGTCATTACTCGACGGATTCCTGACACACTTATCTTTACCACCTCTCTGGATTTTCGGCAGGAACCGACCCAATAAGCATAAATAATTTTTTTTTTAATTCATAAAGAATTCTTTTTTAATTCTTTTTTTTAAAGAAGAATTTCAAAAGTATTCTAAAAGTTATCTTATAGCTATAACGAATATCCGTTATATTTATTTATTTAAGAGTTAATAAAGTATTCTCTTATCCAAATCAGTGTGAGGAGAACGTTACAGCCAAAGTTAACGGAGTATATATAAAGAATTCTTTTAATATAAAATGGTATAATAAATATTTTCTCTTTTTTGAATAGTTCGACCACTAGTACACTTATATATTTAACCTAACCTTATTAGAATCGCATTATGTATTATAATATTATATATATCGCATAAAAGCTTCACAAATTAATCGCAATTAAATTTAAACGCCTAAAAAATTTTCCCCGACTGGGATTCGAACCGGCGCCCTCAGGGTACCACGCATGTACCTTAACCACTCCGCTATCGCACGCGTTTATAATTTTGGTTTCATCCATCAAGTATATTTCAGTTAAGCTTTATACAGTATGATTATTCTCAAAATTAATTTTCGATTATTGTATAATAATTTAAATATTAAAATATTCGAGATTTTTCATTTATGAAAAAGAAAAATTCGAAGATTTATTATAGATATTGATATAAAGTAGAAATTTTTATCTTATTATCTATTATAGATTTAACTATACGAAATATATATTGATCATAAAAAATAATTTCTTATAATAATTCAGTTACTTATGCTTTATCTTATTGATTATTTAAATAAAAAATTTATATTTAAATAATTTATTAAAAGGTGCCGTTTGGAGTAAATATGGAGAGTCGTTGTAATAGGTTTTTCAAAATTATTTTGTTGCAAATTCGTTATAGCAAAATATTTCCAAAAATAATTTAAGAAGGAAACGTTTTTCCACTGTGCCCGCGGAGGCGGCGGTAATTGCATGAAAATAACGGGATTTTAACAATGTTCTACTAAAATAAGAACGACGTGATTTTATTTCAGTTAGATATATTCTGCACTACTTTGTAATCAATAATTAATACTGTTGCGAGCGATGCCGATTTTCTGCCTCGTGCAGGCTTCCGAAAGATAGGGTGGTTTAGATGGTAAAACTGATTGCAATGTATATAAATTTAAACTAAATTTATTGCATTAGCAATAGCAAAAACACTTACTGAAATTTTGGGTGATTAATGGAAATAAGGGAGACCGCGTGGCGATGCAGTAGAGAGCCGAGCCTGGTCGCGCGTCGGAGATCCGATGTAGGCCGCGGCTAGAGCGGAAGAAAGCGAGCTCGGGCGACATACCGCCCGCCTCGTTGACCGGTGGCGACGAAACCGCCATGAAAAAAAGGGAAAAAATAAAGATCTGAAAGTAAAAGACAAGATTAGTTTAGCAAGTATAAATAAGAATAGACGTGTAGAGTAAAGTAAAAGATAAGACAAGGAACAATAATTCATTAATCTTGTGGTCTTGCACAGTCCACCATGAGCGAATCAGGAGATGGTGAAGTAGACGGCTCGGATGATGAAGTTGAGAGGTGGTCTAGAGTGGGCTCTGGATCTACTGGCAGTCGTATGACCTTTACCAGAGGTCTTTGAAGAGTGGTGGTAGCGATCCGCAGCGTTATCACACGGGTGAGTCTGTCAGGGCCCGGATGGAGCTAGGACAAGCGCGCTAATGCCCACTTTGTAGGTGGCTGCAGCTCGTCCGTCCGGAGAACCAGATCGCCCTTGAGAATTGCCTCTGTTAGCTTTAGCCACTTCTGACGCTGCTGAAGGAGACGCAACACCTCTTCTTGCCACCGCTTCCAAAAGTGACTCTGCATGAGGGTCGTTCATCTATAGCGAGGTATACCTGAAACAGAGAGCGAATTTTCGAAAGGTTCTGGAGACGATGTCAAGGCTGTTCCCACTAAGAAGGGCCATGGCGTAAGGACGGCGAAGTCATCAGAGTCGTTGCTGAGAGGGGTAAGTGGCCTTGAGTTGAGGCAGGCCTCGATCTGCGTTATCAGCGTTGAAAATTCCTCGAAGGTGAGCGTAGCGTCTCCTAGTACTCAGCGTAGATGGTGCTTAAAGGCCTTCACTCCAGCCTCCCACAGACCGCCAAAGTGAGGTGCACGAGGGAGGATGAAGCTTCTCGGCTGAACTGCGTCGTGGCGTTGAAGAGTCGCTATAGCTCGGCGTTGACTCCTAGAAACGTGATTCCATTGTCGCTGTAGTCGACACTGCATAGTCCGCGCCGGGACACGAAACTCGATGGGCACGGCTCCTGTCACCATGCACGGAAATATTGCCACGTAAGCCTTGTAGGGCTTTTGTCCGCAACCTTTAGAGGTGCACATCATGAATGTGCCGGCGTAGTCCATTCCAGTGGTAGTGAAGGGTCGAGCAGGAGTCACTCTGACCACCGGCAGCGGAGACATTTGCTGCACTTGTAGTGGTCCTTGGAATCGAGTGCACTCGATGAACTGGTGTATCAGCTTTCTGATGAGGTTGCGCGAACGTACCAGCCGGTAAGTGCGCAGCAGGTGACTCACTACAAGCTGCGGTCCGCCGTGAAGGGTGCGCAAGTGAGCGTCTTGGATCAGCAGCTCGGCTAGGCGAATGTCGCTGGGCACAATGATGGGGTGCATCTCTGCACCAGAGATCAGGGCATTCTGCAGTTGTCCTACAACACGAAGAAAGCCGTTCGTGTCCAGATAAGGTAGAAGTCATCGTAGTGGACTTGCGCGCGAAAGCAGCTGATAATTGATTCGCCGACCATTTGTCCAGCTTCATGCCTACTGTCTTGAGAAGAGCTATAAGTTGTTCTCGAGCGTGAAGAGCATCCTCGAGAGTGTCCGCTCCTGACAATATGTCATCTACGTAGGTGTGAGACTGCAGAATCTCAGCAGCTTGAGGAAATCTCGGCTGCTCATCCTGAGCGAGTCAGAGCATCGTGCGGTTGGCTTGAAATGGAGCACAGTCCAGTCCATAAGCTACGGTACGCATTCGAAAAACCTGAAGAGCTTCCTGCGGCGAGTCTCTCCTCACGATGCGAAGCCAATCTCTATCTCGTTTATCCAGGAGAAATTGCCGGAACATCTTCACGATATCGGCAGTGAATACGAAAGGAAACAGCCGCCAGCGGGTGATGATGCTTGTGATGTTCGCTTGTAGCTTCTTGCCAATATGTAGGCAGTCGTTGAGGGACGCTCCATTGCTTGAAGGCTAAGAAGCGTTGAACACCACCCTTATTTTGCCAGATAAATCGAGTTTGTTTGGTCAACGATTAGATCCAAAAGGTCTTCAGGAAAGAGACTTAAAAATATGTCTTTTGGATATCGTACGTTCTCCGAGATATTTGGACCAAAATCAACAGTAAAAGGACAGTTTGCTCTATTTAGTGGCTTTTTTGTCCACTCTACATTATCAGAATCGGTTTCATCTTCACTTACATCTTTATCATTATCTTCATTATTATTTTAAACTTCTACACCCTCCTCGACCTCTTCGTCACTTGAATCCACAAGTCCATCCACAGACTCAGCATCACTCAAAATATCAGCAATTTTCATTTTGCACAAATAATAATATTTTATAAATATTATGTGTGTACTTTTTTTCAACAATACTCCAAATATTGTTGATAAGTAACGATTCGTAAATGAGATGTAATCAAAAACCGAATTGAAGATGTAGGATTTATTTTATATGAAAAATAAGATACTTTTACGATATATATTTTCTGAATGTTCTGTATGTTTTTTTTTCACAAATACTTCAAATATTATCGAATCAATGTAAAATTTTTCTTTCAAAATGATAATAATTTGTTATTACATAAATCTAGATGTAATTAAAAATATAATGAATTCAAAGATTTATTTTACACGAAAAGATACTTGAACAAAAACAGAAAAATCCAAATTGTAAACTTCACATATTATTTGTAATTGTAATTTTATAAATTTTAGCCTAATGGTAAATATTGTGCATGTGATATTACGATCTTTTTTTAATATTAATTTTTTTCAATTTACAAGAGATCTTGTATATTCTATTTTTTACGTAAAATCCTACAAAACTTTTTTAATTTCAAATCCTACAATTTTTCTAAAAAATTTTACGCTATATTAGAGCTATCATTTTGAATATTTCAAATCTGACAAAAGATTTATAATCAGTGTTCCAAGAAACTACCTTGTAACAAAAATCAAAATAAGGTTCTCGTGGGTAAATTCTCTTATAATGAATTTTTTGATAAATCATTCGCTATATTGCATCCGCCATTTTGAATTTTGAAAATATGACAATGGATTCGTAATTAGATTGTAATTTCGACTTCGAAAACCTCTATGTAACAAATATCTTGAAAATGCAATAAAAATTTCCATCAATATTACAGTTTTTTGCTTAATTATCCGCCATATTGGATCCGCCATTTTGAATTTTAAAAATCTGACAATGGGGTCGTAATCAGCGATCCCGAAAACCCCTAAGTAAGAAATATCGTGAAAATGCAATAAAAAGTTTCTTCAATATTACACTTTTTTGCTTAATTATCCGCCATATTGGATCCGCCATTTTGAATTTTAAAAATCTGACAACGGATTCGTAATCAGCGACCCCGAAAACCCCTACGTAACAAATATCTTGAAAATGCAATAAAAATTTCCATCAATATTACAGTTTTTTTGCTTAATTATCCGCCATTTTGGATCCGCCATTTTGAATTTCAAAAATCTGACAATGGGGTCGTAATCAGCGAGCCCGAAAACCCCTAAGTAAGAAATATCGTGAAAATGCAATAAAAAGTTTCTTCAATAATGAATTTTTTTCGAAAAAAAGGTGATTTTTCTTTATTTATTTATTTGCATAAACAAATTAATAAAAATTATAAATAATTATTACATAAATTATGATTCTGTAACGTATCAAGATCATAAAATTACAAAAAACTTTAGGTAAATCGTATAAAAACTACTTTAAAACAGCAAAATAGTGTGTAAGAAAAGGTGGGTCCTGGGAGACCCGCTGTGCCGGAAAGGGTTAAAAATTTTCCGCTGTTTATCCTTAAATTCGCGCTCTGCTTTGTTGAGACACGATTCATCGAGCGCCGCTTCCGCGTCTTGGATTTTTATCCATTCTTCTGCGAGGGCTTTTCTGTATACTTCTTCTCTGTGACTCCTTGCCTGTTCCCTCTGTTCTTGGAACTGTGCCGTTGATGCCGGCGCTGGTGACTGTCGCGCTTCCCTCTGCCTTTTCTCATTTTCTTTTCTCTCCTTTTCTTCTTGTTTCTTCTCACGCAACCACTTCGATTTTCGCGCTATAGCGCCTGACGAGGTTGTCGGTTCGCTTTCACTCGCGTACTCCTGTGGCTGCGGAGAGGTGTTTTGATCGCGCGCACTTTTCGACTTTGTGGTCGCGTTTGGAAAGTTATGCGCCTCCGGGACACCGTCTTCACGCGATATAATTCTCAACACTTCGAGCCACGTATGGATTATCGCGCTGCCGTAGAACTCACGCGCATCGATTTCTATCGCGCTTTGCTCCATTTTAACGTTTTCTTTGGCCGCTAGTCGGAGGCCGAGTGGCGTCGTCTCTTTGCTTCCGCGTCCTCGGTAGGTTGCGTGGTGGGGGAGGGTATCGTCGCGTGTGTGCCGTGAAACGATTTTTCGGGGCATCACTTCTCTCGTCTTCGGGTGGGGGGTGGGGGTTGGGTGGCTTTCTCGCGGCTTGGGCGACTTGTTGCCCTTGATGTCTTAGTTCGTGTGTTTAATATATTATTTTAAACTTCTTGAAATGCTTCTGCACTTAATTACATTTATATTTATGAAAAAATTATTTTTTGCTTTTCTTCGTTTTTTTTTCTATCTTGTTTGTGCTTCCTTCTTTTCTTGATGCCTTCTTTTACGCTTATTTAGCTGGTTAGGTACATTTCCAAATCATTCGCGTGACAAGACGCTTTAATATTCTTGGCACCGTTCTTTAACTCGTACACGTTCTTTCCGATTATTTTACTGATTATGAACGGTCCGGTGAATTTAGGCGCCAGTTTGGCATTTATGTTGTCTTTCGCGGAAGATAATATTTTATTCCTTCGCCAGACTTTATCACCTATTTTAAATTTGACTTCGCGTTTTTGCAGATTGTAATAACGCGCTTGTCTTTTTGACTCTGTTTTATTTTTGTCTTTTGCTTTATTGTATATAGGTTCTAAATTTTCCATTCGATTTTTCCACTTCATTAATTTATTATTTGGGTTCGCGTATATTATATTATCTAATTCTTTAATTTCTGCTTTTTCTTCTTGTTCTCGCGTGGCGCTTTCTGGAGCTTTATCGTTATTCTTTTTCTTCGTTTCGCTCTTCTCCTCTGCTGTTTCGTTTGATTGTTTGTCGGAAAGTACACGGTTGTCGTTGTTCATCTTGTCTGGATTGGGCTTTATTTCTGAATTTTCGTTTGCATGCAGGTTCTCGTGTTCTGCTGAGTCGTTTTTTTCTGTTTCGCGTTTCAATAGCTTTGGGGGCGCGATTTCTTTTCCGAACATTAAAAAGGCTGTTGTGAATCCTGTGGACGCATGGACGCTTGAATTATATGCGAATTGTAATTGTGGGATATGCTTGTCCCATTCTTTGCGGTTTTAGGAAATAAATGCCGATATCATCGTTTTATATGTTTTATTTACTCTTTCTACCGGATTGCTTTGCGGGTGGTATGCCGGCGTTTTCTCGTACGTGATCGCGCTTTGTGTTAAAAACTTTTGTAGTTCGCGATTTATGAATTCCTTTCCATTGTCCGTGATTAGGGTTTCTGGCGCGCCAGATGTCGCGCATATCACGTCTTCTAGCGCTTTCTTTACTAGTATGCCCGTTTTATTTCTTAACGGAACGCACATTATAAATTTCGAGAACAAGTCTTCGAATATTATTAAGTATTTAAAACCTTTCTTGCTACGTGGCAGCTCGCCTATTGAGTTGGTTGCTAGCGCTTGCCACGGCTTGCTTATTCGGCCTAATCGGCCTGTTGGATTCTTTTTCTGGAAAATCCATTTAAGTGCACTGTGGTCCGTAATTACTTGAAATTTGTCGCCTTCTACGTAAGGTCGAAATTTCTCGATCGCATATTTTACCGCTAAACATTCCTTTTCTGACGTGCTATATCTCGTTTCTGGATCGCGCAATGATCTGCTCGCGTATGCTATTACTCGTTCTTTTTCGTCGATGGTCTGTGTAATCACTGCGCCTAAGCCGGTGTCGCTTGCATCCGTTTGGATTACAAATTGGTGTTCGGGCGATGGCCTGTGTAACAGCGGCGCGTCGCACAATATATCTTTGATTTTTGTAAACGATGCTTCTTGTTCTTCATTCCATCTGAATTTTTCTGACGATTTCACGAGCTTGTTGATTGGTTCCGCAATGCGCACAAAATTCTGGATAAATTTGCGGTACCAAGAAGCAAGCCCGATAAATCTTGGTACTTGTGTAACCGTTTTCGGTCTAGGGTAATCTTTGATCGCTGATAACTTTTCGGGATCAATCATTACTCCTTGTTCGTTTATTAAAAATCCAAGATATTTCACTTGATTGCAGCAGAAATTACTTTTTTCGCGATTTCCTGTTAGGTTCGCGTTTAATATATTTTTTTAATAACTTTTCTAGCATTTCGACGTGTTTTTCGAACGTTTCCGTTACTAGCACTATGTCGTCCAGATACGAGTAAGCGTAAGGTGCGAGGTGGCCTATCACCTTCTCGATTAAACGCTGGAAGCATGCGCCTGCTTCAGAGAGTCCCATTGGCAATCTTTTATATTATCAAAGGCCTCTACCTGGAATTGAGAAAGCCGTGATTTCTTATGAGCTTTCTTCAAGTTCCACTTGATGTTATGCGTTGCTTAGGTCTATCGTCGAGATATATTTCGCGCGTTTTAATTTATTTAATATAATGTCCATATATGGGTAGGCGTCTTTTTTTGTGCCCGCATTGACTTTTCGGAAGTCAATGCATACTCTGTATTCGCCGTTTGATTTTCTTACCATAACGACTGGGCTATTCCATGGGCTTGACGACTCTTCTATGATATCTTTCGCGTATTGCTTGTCTATTTCTATGTGCATAATTTTCTCGATTTTTTCCGAAGCCGGATAATATCTTTGTTTTATCGGCTTTGTGTTTTCGAGTAATTCTATTTTGTGCTTTACTTAATGTGTCGTTGTTAGTTTCGCACTCTTGTCTGCTATTTTCGGTATATTTTTATTTAATACCTCTTCAATTTTTTCTTTTTGCACGTCCGTTATATTTCTAATTCCGCAACTTGCAATATCTAGTTTCGAATTTAAAAAATTTACCGCCCATAACTCAAATTTGAATTCCGTGTGTCTGTCTAAATCCGCTAGACTATACTTGTCGCGATCGGCTAATATATGCATACCGAAATATCTTATGCAATCGTTGCCTAGAATCGCATCTAATGGAATTTTCGAGCATACTAGAATCTTCATTTGCTTTTTGACGCCTGATATTTCGATATCTGTGATAAATTCCGCATCTAAGCTCTCTGTAATTCCGTTAGCCATTTGTGCAAGTAATTTCGGCGACGTGTCGACTTTCGTGCCTTTTAGTTGCGTCAGTTCATTCCATTTCGCGCCTATGACGGTGCGTGCTGCGCCGGGATCCAGGAGTGCTTTAAAATTGCAGCCTCCGATTATCGCGTTTAGCCAGCATCTGACGTAATCCGCGGGTTGAGTGGCGTTTTAAATGGAGATGAACTTGGCTGTTGCGATTTCTGTGGTATTGTCTATTCTTTCTCTTCTTCTGGATTTCGGACCGTTGCGGGCTTGACTAGTGTGGAGGTCCTATCTACACTGTCTGTCGCACGTTTTCCGATGGGCGCGAGTTGTTTGTATCGTTCCTTGAGTTATTGTGTTGAGCATTTTCGCGCCTGTCGTAGCGCGTGTCGTTTTCGTTCCTTTTATATTTTCAACTATTATCGTTGTTTTGACTATAATTACGCCTGTAATTCATGCCTCTATTGTAATCCGAATTCCTGTTATTTTTTTCTCGGTAGTGATTATCTTGATTGTATGATCTATCGTTATCATTCGATGATCTGTAATTATTTCTATAGTCTTTATTTCTACTTCTATCGTTTGTCTTGTCGTAGGCTCTGTTACTATTAAAAATATTTTGTTTGTAATTATTATTACTAAACGTTCGTGAATTACTTCTACAATTTTTATTTGTATCATTATTTTAATTTATGTTTTCGTTAGATGGTCGAGCATTGGTTTCGCACTGAGTATTGGGGTTTTTTCATGCATTTGCATCGCATTCTTTTTCCGTTTTAGTTGATATCTTCTGTACTGCATCCTTCAATTTCTTAATTTCTTCGTATAGCTTGCTTATGTTGTCATTTTCTTGGATTTTTACTGATGCAACACCCGACTTTTTTCCGAGCTTATCAGAGATGTGTGTGTCTGGACACGTTATCTCTGTGTTCTGATTATTCTTTATTGCCATCCTGTGCGCTGATTTTCCAATTTCGAACGCACGTCCCATGCTGACTACTTGATTGATAAATGCGTTAAGTCCTAAGCATTTGTATGGATGGAGCAGGGGGTGATATTCGACTCGCATGTTTGTGTAAATTCTGTCTACTTGCTCTCCTTGTGACAGTTTTTTCGGCAATCTTGAAAACAAAAGTTGCATCGACGTTATGTAGTCGAATACTGGCTCTTCCGGTCCTTGAAATCGCGCTCTTATTTCGTCGCCTAATTTTTGAGCATACATATTGTCTCTGTACTGCTCTGTGAGGTCCTGCGTAAAATCATCCCACATATTCCATGTTTGCTTTTTTATTCTGTATAGATTTAATGCTGGTTTCTCGAGCAGCATTGGCACCGCTCTCAGCATTTCTGCGTCTGTGAGAAGCGCCACTTTTCGCATCTCGTCTACTCCCATAAAAAATTCGTCGATATTCTCTTTCTTGTCGCCGCTGAATTTTATTTTCCATGCAGCTATAATTTTCGAGAGATCTCTTGGAGCTCTTTCGTGCCTTCTGTTAAAAATTCTCTTTGCCATTGCCATTTCCTCTGGCAATAGCGGCTTACTTCTTTGGTAATAGTTTGATTGTTGGGCTTGGTCGAAAGCTGTTGCGTGTCGCGCTGTTTCTTCAAAATTTTTATTGTGCGACATTTTTTCTAGTGCTATTTTTCTTTGCGCTTCTGTGTGTTGGCGTTTCCAAAAGCTAATTGACGAATCTGGTATATCTACTTTTTGTCCGTCGTGCAGTGTGATTCTTGTGAAGCCTATGTCGACTCTATTGCTGTACTCCTGTTCGTCGAATCTTTGATCGTTTTTATGAACTTTTTGGGTTTCGCGCCTTTATTATTTGTTTTTATGTTTTTCACGCCGTCGCTATCGCTATCTTGTGCGCTTCCTTCCGACGAAACTAGTGTTCATTCTCTAAGGAGGCTGTCGAGCGCGCTTTCTCTACGTCTTGTTACCCCTTCTTCGTCGCTCTCGTCGCATGGTTCATAATCTGAGTTTCTTGCTTTGCCAATCATGCGGTTATCTAGACGGATTTTTCGCGTTTCTATATCGCCTTCGGTTTTTAGTTCTAATCTCTTGAGATAGGTGTTTAATTCTTCAATCTGTAGTGAGTTGACAAATCTATGGACTAATGCGTCCAGTTTCTCTTTATGCGCTTCGGCTGCCATTTTTTTTAATATTGTTTTATCGGTTTACTATTTTGCGTTAGTGGAATTGGCGATAATTTTAATTTTCGCGTTCTTCTGTTCTAAATTAATTTAGAGGTCTTTATTGTGCCCTATTAATTTGCGGTAAGAAAAAAAACTCGTTTTTATTTTTATGTATTATTGCAACTCAGTATTTGCTTCTTGTAAGACAAAATTTTCAATATTTTGTACAGCAGAGGCGTTGATTCGTCTTGGCGTAAATATGTGGCGATGGTACGAAATATATCGTTGAGTGAGAACGCGCCAGAAAAAAAATACGAAATTCGTTTTTAAAATTTAATTCGTGTTTTTATATTCTATTAAAATCATTAAAAAAAATTTTAAAATTATTTTCTTTCAAATTATTTTCATTTTATTTTAGAGCGGCGGCGAAATTACTTACGCGTATTCGTAATTCTCGCTCGAGTTTTCGGTCGCCTATAGTTTTGTAATGTCCTTATACTGTGATTCAAACTGCGTTATTTTGTGACTTTCGCCAGGTACTGACGCTAAGTTATTGTTCGAGCGAGTGTCTCGATTATGTTTACTTTTGATCAATGCAATATATATTATGTCGCGCTTGCTAGTACAATTCCTCTCTGTTCGGATTTATATATATATATATATATGTGTCTAAAATGTTACGCTTGTACTGCCAAGTGGCGTCCTTATATTTATTTGAAATATTATTTTGAGTGTACGTCGGGCGAGTCGTACATTGTGTGCGCCTGGAAATTTCCTTTCGTTTCGGTTATTGTATGTGCAGCGCTCGGAATTTCCAACCCGCTAGGCGCGTCTTTGTGAGTATGTTACTATGGAAAAATTTTCGAAATGGACCTTATGTACCCGTACAAGGTTAAAGTTATTGATGTCTGCGCTAGCGTTTCGGAATTTCGAACGTTGCTGCGCGCGAGTTCTGATTCTAACGTTCCAGTTTTTTTTCTATTGTCAACTCAAAATTCTTATTTGCATATTTTAGTGTTACGGACTGAGTTATTTTAGAAATAATTTTGGTCGTGCTTATCGCTGGCATAGCGTATTCTTATAATTTTCTTTTTGTAACCTTTCACTTGCTGAGCGTCTTTACTTATGCTTCACGCTCGCACACTTTTATCGCGCGTACTTATGCATGCTTTATGCATGAATTTATGTGTAATGTGTGAAACGCGCAGAAATTTTTTTTTCGCATATATATCGCATGCATGTTATCATTAATTATTGTTTTTCTTGGGCGCCATTTATAACTGGCGAAGCTCGCTGTCTGCGGGATCTTATGCCAAAAATCCGCGTACTATTTAACAGATACGAAATCTTGAGATAATCAGTGTAAAGTGTATGTAGTCACGCCCCTGCGTCCCGACGTTAGCGGGCGCGAGCTTCGCGCGTTACAAAAATCTTGCTCCGGCTCATTCAGTTGCAGAGCATATATGGATTTTAATTTATCCCTTTTCAATTGATGGGGCGGATTAGGGTTTCCGTGGGAGATAAAGAAGAATGCCAAGATTTAACCTCCAAAATCAAAATCACAAAAATATATATTCTATTAAATTCTTAAGAGTATATTAGCCGACGTGATCGCACACGTAGTGTCCGCGCGCTCTTGTGCGGAGTTTCAAATAATTCATTCCTTATAATCGCACGTGTTTTTCGCGATAACCACGAGTCCACCACGAGATAACCACGCGATAACCATCGTTAACGACAACCGTCGATTTCTTGTCTCTGTTACGAGAGATAGCTAGATAGATAGATATAAATTTATTTGTAAATAGTTTACAAAATGTACATGTCAAATACATATTGATTTTTCTTTTGGATTATACATTTCATTATTTATGGTTTTTCGCAGTTATACATTTTCAGTCTTTCTATGATATCACAGCTGAGTCAGTCTTACATTGTTTCAGTCGTCAAAAATTACAACTTAAAAGTAATATCACAGAGCGTCTTAATTAAAATACAAATAAACAAATTTAATATAAAGAAACGATCGATATCTATCAGTCTTGGTT
>UELU01100903.1:0-10423 GCA_900490025.1 Megastigmus dorsalis | reverse complement strand
GCAGCGCCCACGCTTTGATGTACAGTTTGCTGTGCAAACAGATGCTAGCGATACTGGGTTAGGAGCAGTACTTCTTCAGATTATAGATGGAGAAGAGCAAGTGCTCGAATTTGCAAGCCATACTCTGTCTTCGGCAGAAAGGAATTATAGTGTGACAGAGAGAGAGTGTCTTGCCGTAGTATGGGCTATAAAGAAATTTAGGCCATACATAGAGGGCTATGCGTTCAGAGTGATAACGGACCATAGCAGCCTTCGTTGGTTGTGTAGTTTACACAATCCTATGGGCAGACTTGCACGATGAGCGTTAGAATTGCAAGGCCATACGTACACAGTCGAGCATAGGAAAGGCGCACTTAATAATGTGCCTGATGCTCTATCTCGGATGTACGAGAATGAGGAGCCGGCTATCAGCGCAATATCATGGGTCGAAGAGACCAGCGAGGAATGGTATTTGCGCTGTGTACAGAAAGTAGAAGAGGACCCGAGTGGCAATCCTAAGAGTAAGATTGTCGGGGGTCACCTGTACTTCTATAAGCCGGATGAAACTTTAGAAGGTACTATAGGTGATGATGATGCCTGGAAGCTCGTCGTACCCATGGAGAAACGGAAGGAAGTTATTCAAGAGAGGCATGACGAGCCAACTTCAGGTCATTTGGGTCGAGAGAAAACATACACCCAAGTGGCCAATTTATACTTTTGGCCGGGTATGTATAAGGACGTAGAGGCTTATGTTCGACAATGCACGGTATGTCAGCAGTGTAAGGTCGAACAACGTGCACCAGCTGGATTAATGGGGCGAAGGACTATCACTAAACCGTGGCAAGTGGTAGCCGGTGATATTACGGGTCCTTTGCCGAAGTCTATGAAAAATTACGAATATATCTTAATTTTTCAAGATTTATTCACGTGATGGGTAGAGGTAATCCCCATTCGTAAGGCCAACGCAAAAACCGTCCTTAAGGAGCTCAATGAGCGTCTCTTTATGAGATACGGAGCTCCTGAAGTTTTCGTCTCTGACAATGGCACTGAGTTTAAAAACCGTGCCATTGATAGCTTTCTGAGAGAGGGGAAGGTGCACCATACTACGGTGCCGCCTTATCATCCCCAAGCAAATCCAGTGGAACGAGTTAATCGTTCCATAAAGACGATGATAGTGGCATTTATCGAAGAGAATCATCGTACTTGGGATGAGAATTTGCCAGAGCTTGTCTTTGCTTTCAACACGGCTGTGCATAGTTCGGTAGGCGCCAGTCCAGCCCTACTGAACTATGGTAGGCAGCAATTGCCTTCTTCGACAATTCGAAGAAGTCAGGAATTGGTTGCTCTTGATAAAGAGCAAGACGAAGCTCTGGATAGATGGAAAAGGAAAATCCAAGAGCTCGTTAAGTTGCGTGATAGTGCGAGTCGTAAGTCAGATGCTTCTCATGACCGACAGGCTGCCTATTACAACGCACGTCGGAGGCCAGCTGACTTTGTAGTTGGAGACAAAGTATGGAAGAAGAATAAGGTTTTTTCTTCAGCAGCTCAGGGGCTGAGCGCGAATCTGGCTCCTAAATTTGCTGGTCCGTATGAGATAACGGCCCAGCTAGGTTCTAATACATATGAGCTTAAAGATATGGACGGGCAGCTGATTAAACCCGTCCATGCCGAACAAATTAAGAGGTATGTCGCGGAGGAGAGTCAAGTGGACTTGACCGAAGATGATGACGTCGAGACTCGACCTACGTTGGATGCGAGCGTTGAGATGGCGTTAGGCGACCCGCTACGAGCGAGCGCAGCGCACGCACAGGTCAGCAACGCTCCAACGGGAGATGTAACGGCTGTGTCTGTGCCTCAAACCTCGCGGCCCCGCGGAAGGCCCCGGAAGGCCTCAAAAACTGTTAAGCGAGCGAAACTACAAAAGTACCGAGAAGGCTGCGAAAACTGTTAGGGTTGCGAAGCGAAAGCCCGGTCGACCGAAGGGCTCGCGAAAGCGTGTCGTGGTAATCGATCCGTCGAATCTCTGTCCGCGTCGAACACGAGCCAATCGTTCCTAAATCCCTCTCATCTTCCCCTTTGTTTGTTTTCAGGATGGATAAAGAGGAATTTCTGCGCATGTGCGCTCAACTGTTCAATGAGTTGTCCGTTGGGGCCGAGGAGGAGATAGACTCCTCGGTCTCCATTACAGAAGTGAACAGGGAGGTGGTCCCTTTGATTAGAGCCAAGGCAGATAATACCTTGCGTCGACCCTATACCACGGGACCACTTCCGATTCCGAATGAGGAGGAGGGCGCCGTCACTCAGCAAGAGAGTGCGGCGCCACCGCAGATAAAGAAGGAGGAGGGCACCGCGGCTCATCAAGAGAGCCCGGCGCCATCAAAGAAAAAAGAGGTGGCACAGGGGACGGGCCCCTGTGCCGCTGAAGAAGTTCGTTCGGCACGGTCACGGGGACCAGCAGCAGAGGCCGCCTTCCTCGGGGACGTTGAGAGAGTGGTGCGGCTTCTACGAGAAGCAAGGGAGCGTTCTCGCCAGGCAGCCCGTATGGAAAAGGAAGCGTTTGCTGCCCTGGAGCAACTGCGGAGGCGATACGGCGCTGAGGCCGTCCAGCGCACCAGTAGCTGGACGGTCCCAGTAGAAAATCGGCGCGAGGAGATGCGCGCCGTGTATGGAGTGCGTCGTACACGCGCAGCCCGCAAAGAAGCTGAGGCAAAGCGGGCTGCTGAAGAGTTGGCGCGCCTGGAGAAAACGCGCAAGGACCGCGCTGCAGCGGAGCTTGCTCTCCAGCGGGCCAAAGAACAAGAGGAGTACGAGGAGCGGCGCCTTGCTCTGGAGAGAAGACGCCGTGAAGAAAAGCAGAACGACGTCCGGTGTTACATTTGCGGTACACCGGGCGTCAAGAAGAGCTTCAAATGCCCAAACATTAAAGAGCACAGGAAATATAAGTAGTGTATCCTCCTGTGCCCTATTCAATAAATAATAGTATTTTATATTTTTTTATTTTTCAAGAAATATTGGATCTTATTTCGATGTTCCTTTATCTCCGTCCAAGTAGGATCCTTTCCTATCCTCACGTCGTCTGCGAGCATAGGGTATCGAGCTGACTCCATCCTGGTATCCAGATTCTGGGAAAGGGGTATAACGAATTCACGATTGAATTTGATATTCGATCGTTAATTCGATTGTGTGCTCGATCCGACGGCGCTCAAGCATCGAGGATGATGAGCGAGAGAGAGAGAGCATAGGTAAGTGTTGTGCGAGAGAGATAGCGGTAATTAGCGAGCGATAGAGAGGGGCCATCGAGCCTCAGATCGATTTCCGCCGCGATAGAGATAAGACGCGCGAAAAGGAAGAAAACCGCGATTGGCGTATTGGTGTGTGTGTGTGTTGAGTGTGCAACCCGCCACCTCAACCCAGATAATTGCACTGGACTGTAGCCAGTGCAATACTCGACATCATAGAGAGAGAGAGAAAGAGAGAGAGAGAGAGAAATAAGCGCAGCACGAGTAAGTACTTATTGTACTACAGCGACGGATCGCAGCGGCGATCCGTGTATGAGTGAGTGCATGCGCGCCAAAATTATAAGTTGCCTTCTCGGTTCGCGAATCCGTGATTGTATTCAATTTGTTTATAGAATATAGTTCGTTTGTAGTATTCACGCATTTGTTATTTACGAGGTATCCTTATTTTCCCTAATATCACCTGATTACCGCCGCCTCCGCGGGCACAGTAGATAGCGGATCTACTGTGCATTTTCTGAGCAAGCTGGACTCGTGAGCCTTGCACGGAGCTCATGAGTATCTTTGGTCCGAGCATCGGAAAGCGAGACCATCAAGAGAGTCTCGCATTTGTCAACGGTAGCTGATTGACCCCGAACATTGGGACAAATCACAGGATTTTCCCACTGCAACGTGCAGCAGAGAGGAGTGTGCAGTACAAGGTTACTGCACACTGAGAGTAAATCAGCCCCGTTACATCGTCAACACGATAATCTCAGTGATTAATAAGTTCTTGAAAGCTGTGTTATTAAATTGTTGGTAATTAAGCAAGCACAGCAATATTAATAAATATTGAATTTTATATTCGTTTCTCATATCATTTGTAATATTTATTTCTCAGAGATATTCTATAATAGCCTACAAAAGTTAAGGAAATTACTTGTTTAGCTGCTTCTGTTTCAGTTGATTCAGAAGATTCAGATTTTATTGAAAGGAATGAAGAATCTATTTTAAGCGATTGTGAAATTGAAGGAAAGCTAATTGCAGAGAATATATTGCCAGCAAAATCCTGTGCGAAATATGAATTGGTTTACAGTGATTTCCTGAAATGGACTGATAAATTTCATAATATACAGAAAATATTTTTCTTGTTTACTTTGAAGAATTATCAAAAATAATGAAACCATCTTGCTTGTGGAGCAGGTTGTCTATGTTGAAGACTACTCTACGTCTTAGAAATTATGTTAATCTTGATGACTATTATAACCTAAAAGCTTTCCTAAAAAGATTTAGTACAGGATACAAAGCAAAGAAAGCTAAAGCTTTTTCTCAAATCATGCAATTTTTAAATGAAAATGATGATTCTATTTATTAGTCCATGAAGCTATTTATTTTTTATTCATAGTATACTCATTTATAAATACGTTTTACTGTTATACTTTTGCGTATTCCAGGTCATTCTTATTTCTGGAATTAGTGGAGCATTACAATGCCATGAACTGTGTAATCTTAGACTGAAAGATGTAGAGGACACTAATAGTCAATTTAGTGTTAGTATTAGAGATACAAAAAATTATTATCCCAGATCATTTGTGACTGGTCCACAATTTTATCAGAAAGTAAAGCGTTACATTTCATTGAGATCAACAGATTTTGAAAGTGATACATTTTTCTTAACCTATCAAAAAGTTAAATATATTAGAAATGTTATGGGTAAAGACCAAATTAGTTTAGTTCCTAGAAATATTGCATCGTACCTGAACTTGGAGAATTCAGAGCAATACGCTTGACATAGTTTCAGACGAACCGGAGCTACCTTGTTATCGAATTCAGGTGCAAATTTAGTAAATATAAAATCTTTAGGAGGCTAGAAATCAGACGCTGTGAACCAAGGTTACATTAAAAATTTATTGATGAATAAAATGAAAATTTTTGAAGGAATAATAAATTCAGAGAAAATGTTAATGTTTCCAAATGATATTACTTTAGCAAATACTTCGGTATCTAAATTTGAGAATTTTTCGAAGGAATCATCAAGACAGTACCCTTCTATTGTAGAAATTCAGAGTTCAGAGGAAAACAATTCGTTGAATGTATTATCAATTCAAAAATCCACAGTAACTAAATTAAGTAATTCATAAAACTAAAGAACAGTTACGGTGACTTGACCTACAATTACCTGTATTGATTCGAACAAGCAATTAAGACAATCATCTCCTTTGAATGCCATTCAGAATATAGTAATGGATTCTTCAAATGAAAATCGACAGCTTCAGAAATTTTCAAGTCTGATAAATCACGATTCTCAGCAGTTTGAAGAAGAAGAGAAGAAAGATCTTGAAAAGACTACTCAGTCGTCAAAAAAGGGGAAGGTTTCAAGGGCCTATCAGGATGTAGAAAATGAGAAATTAGATCAAGTAAATGTTGACATTCATTATGCCAGATTTGTGAACTGTCAAATAAAAAAACTTATAGTTAAGAATTATTATTCATGTAACCATACATAGTTTTTTACTATAGATTTTTGTTAATTTAGTAATAGTTTAATTCTAATTGTTCATTATCTTTTTGATAAATAAATTTATGATTTTGAAAACGAGTATTGACTTAAATGGATATTAATTTAACCTCTCCCTAGCTTGAGCTAGGTTATTATTATTTCCGCATTATAGCATTATATTAATTTAGAAAACGGAGTCATTCTGCAGTATACATATAAGTAAGTATTTGATTCTATTCAAAGGGCATAGCAGGATAAGCATATGCAATGGACCTTGTCATGAATATTATTGATTAAATTCTTTAACTGAAGGTGTTAAAAAATGGTGCTTCTGTGAAAATTTCAGCTCCGTAGCTTCATTTTTAGGTTAGTTATGGCCAAAAACGTGTTGATGTGATTTTATTTCTTTTTCGGTTTCTAAGTCACTTACGACCTTGAAAAAATTCATGATGATGCACTTTTATGTGTGAAATAAAGCGTATTTTTTTCAGCAGCTAGTCACCAGAACCAGCTTTAAAAAAAATTCCTGAAAATTTTGATGTTGCATAGCTTAAAACTAAGGGGAGGGGGGGTCACACTCGCAAAAAAAATTTTTTTTCGTAGATTTTCAACTAATCTTATATAAAATTATATTAGATAGCAGGTAAGTAGTGCGTCACATGTTAAAAAAATCATGAAAATTAAATGATTTTTTTGATGTACTATAACACTTCCGGAGCCATTGAAAAGTACATAAATTGGCTTACATATTGTTGTTTTATTAGCATGAATTTTTTGAGGCAGGTAGAAAAATGGATGGAATATGAAAACTTCATTTTTAAATCTAATTCTAGGCATTTTAATGTCTATTTCTTAATTTTAAAGCCTTATTAGGGCTTGAATTTGGCTTAAAAATTCTATTTTGATTAGCTGATGACAGTCCAAAACGCCAAAATCCCCTTAAAACCATACTATTAACGGTGAGTAACTCAGTTTTTTTGCTCACCGTTATTTTATGTCAGTTAATGCATTCGTCAAGTTCAACATCAGAATACTTTTTTCAATGACTTGTAACATATCACATTTTTAAATATATTTTTATTTCGAGAGCATATAACCTATTATATATAGCACTGCATTCTGATTTATAATTTAAACAACGTTATTTTGAAGATTTAATACATATAAATTATTATTTTGAAATTGCGATATTTCTTTGGTAAATCTTCGATCAACATTCCCACATAGCACAAAAGATTGCTGAAAGCTTTGTGCAAGCTTCCATGAAAGTTTCGCAACCTTTCAGGAAGCTTTCATGAAATCTCCGCAGAAGTTCAGAATGTCTGGGACAAACTACTCATATGAAGATTCCTTGAAAGATAGCAGTGACCTATCAGGGAACCTTCCAGGAATGTTTCGTTACAGTTTTGAGAAAGATACTTGAAAGTTTTATGAAGGAAAAGGGAATCTTTAAGCAAGCTTTCTTGAAAGAATGTTGCAACCTTCAAGAAAAACTTTTAGGAAGCCTTCGCGGAATCTTCGTGGAAGTTCAAAATGTCTGGGAAAAATTACTCATATGAAGATTCCTTGAAAGATAGTAACCACTTATCAGGAAATCTTTCAGGAATATTTCTTTAAAGTTTTGAGAAAGATACTTGAAAGTTTTATGAAGGATATTTCAGAAACATTTCATATATCCAGATTATTTATTTTACAAACACTTAATAATATATTACATCGCTTTTATATTAATGCTCGCACGCTTCACAATTTTTCGCAATCAAATTAAACACTTAAAAAAACATTTTCTTACACTGGGATTCGAACCGGCGATCTTTGGGATACGACGCATAAACCTTAACCACTACGCTACGGAACGCTAGCAAACCAAAATTTTGATTTTGCTCATAAAGACAAGACCAATATAAGTCTGGAATCACATGGACGCGGAATCTATTCGAGTTCAGCGCGTAAAAGAAATTATTTCTCAAACATTAATTTAAACACATTACAATTGTGTATGTGGTATTATTTTTTTGAGAAAAAAGAAAGCATTTTTTTTGAATACTTCTTTTAACCCTTTTCCAGCCCTAAGGAATTGGGCAACGGTACAGATAAACCGTATATGATTTAACGGGTTCGAGGCATCGCTGAATTCAAATTTGACATTAGTTTTGCAAAATTAATTTGTTTAAACAATTTGTTTAACCAAATTATTTCAAAATTAAGTTTTTTTACAAAATTAATAACACAAACGGATTCTACGGGAAAAAATGCATGCCATATAGTAGTTTCAATTCTTAAACCACATATTGTTATTAACAAATTATTAAATAATTAGTTTTGCGATATTAATAAGTCCTTTAACGACCATACGAAGGTGAATAAAAATACGGGTATAGCCTATATTGACTAAGGTATTTTTTGATGCGCAGAATTCAAATTTGGCAAAATTGCAAAATTAAGCCTTTTTGAAAAATAAATACCTAAATCGGATTCTACGGAAAAAAATACGTTTGGAATAATAGTTTTAGTTGTTCGAATATATTTTTTTATACTATAAAGTATTGCTTGTTACAATTTTTAAAAGATAGTCTCCAAAAATAATAATAAAATATATGTGAAATATAGTTATATTATGATATAAATCAGCACAAATTTTTTACTAATAAAATGTAGTTGGAATTCAGTAACCTACTGAGTTATTTACATACCAAAAATTTTATTGAAAGCAGATTTTATTATCTTGCATTTCAAATATTGTACGTCTTACCAAAATTTAAATTCTCTTTATTTATTAAAGTCTCATCTCCTTATGAATTCCCACAATCTATATTATTATTAATTATTGATTAAAACTCTAAACTAATAAAGATAAATACGTTTCAATACAATTTAACAAAAAATTTTACCATAAATCTAAATAGTTTCTCTATAAAGCTTACCCTTTAAGCATTAATTTCATTTTTTAGTCAGTACTGTAAGATTTTTTTTAAGTCAAGATATCGTAGTTTGAAAAAAAACTCATCTATTGAAATTTTCATGCTTTGCACCATCATGAGAATTTACAGGTTCGTGTTTTAAGATTATCAAATATGCAACCTTCGATATCTTGGTTTTAAAAAATCATACAGAGTCGACTGAAAAATTAAAGTAAAGCTTAAAATCAAAGTTTTCTCAGTAAACTAATGAGATTATAGTAATGAACATTTATGTATACTATATAATTCAGAATTACTGAATTTTACATTACTTCCAACACTTAAATTGATATATCTCTGCTTCTAATGAATGAAATCGAAAAATTCTAACGAGACTTTAAAGAGCAGAAGTTATGTACACATTGATTTGTAGTTGTAACTACAATTACACAGCCAGACTTTTTGGAGTTCAAATTATAGTTTAAAAGAAACAGAAAAACATTCACTCTTTATTAAAGCTAAGCGATACTTTTTTTAAATCGATATCTAGACCAATTCTGGCAATGGAATTTTAACGATGAGACTTTGAGCTATCGAAAACACTATTGTTACTTCTATATTAGTTAGCGGCTTTTATATATACCCATACCAAAATCATCAAAACCTAAATAAAATTACATAAAAGAAATAGCACATTACTTAGAACTCATTTGCCCATAATTATATTCCAAATCTTTTAATTCTAATTTAACTTCGGATTTAACCTTTAATATATAAATTATATTTTTCTTTTGGCTTTCATAATTATAACTAATAATAATAAGTACTACAGGCATTAGAAAATATAGGAAATAAGAAACGTATAAAACTATGCAATACAATATATCATAGGCGCAACAGTACATGCTAGACCTTTAAAAATAAAAGTTTTAATTGTGTCCTTTTAAACTAAAATATAAATTACATTATTTAAGAGCGCATCGATAAAAGCCTGCACGAAATATGCATATAATTCTGCATAAAGTAGTGTCGGATATCCAGAAGGATACCACTGGATTTTCATACATTTGGAGCAAGTAATTATTTCTAAAAAATTTTTCCGAAAATTTGATACGTAAACTCACAAGCATGACTTTTATTTTTTATGCATATATTTATGCAGTCATTTCATGTTTTCATGAACATTTTATGGAGGATTGTAACCCTTATATTTGTAGTACTGCTTCCACAATGCTTTCATGTAATATTTCACAGTCGATCATTTGGAAACTTTTTTGTATTCTTTCATGAAACTCTCAGGAAGCTATCTTAAAACAATGAGTTGCAATACTCGCATAACCTTCTCTTATAACTTCCTTGATGCTGTTATTTCCACAACTATAACTTTCAAAAACCTTAATGAAGTTTTAAGTAAAGCTTTTAATTCCAGCATTAATTTTCTTCATATTACTTGCGAGGTTCCTGCAATCTTTTCTTAAGCTTCCATATAATACTTTAAAGTCGGGTATTTTGAAACTTTTTTGTTTCCTTTCCTAAAATTCTCAGGAAGCTTTCTAGAAACATCGATTTGGGATACTCCTTCAAGCTTCCATTTTAACTTCATCATAGGTATATTAGTAAAATATTTCTCGAATGCTTCCTGCAATCTTTCTAGGAAGGATTCACGAAGGTTCAGTGACATCTTTCATGGGAAGGTTGTTGGAAAGTTATTTAGAAACTTTTTGTAAGCTTATTACGCAAAGTAACAATTATAACCTTCGAAGGTCTTTATACAATCTTTCGTAAATCTTCCACGTGAGATTCCAGTATTGTTTTTTGTAATACTACTC